>CAUYLG010014661.1:0-45529 GCA_963573385.1 Cacajao melanocephalus | reverse complement strand
TGGGTGTGGCTGGTTAATTGCTTTAACCCGGGTGGCGGTGGTTGCTGTGAGCCGTTTTTTTGCCACTGCAATCCTGCCTGGCACCTGGCAAAATTGTGTTACTCTTTCTAAAAAAAAAAAAAAAAAAAAAAAGAAATAACTAATAACTGTCAGAGCACTGGAATACTCAATATCTGTGTAAGTACATTCTCACCTGTCATCAATTTAGTACATATCTAAAAGTTTGCTTTACTAAATAAGAAACAAAGCTAATGTCATTAACAGTCCCTCAATTAATGATATAAATCATCCTCTTAGATATATGCACACATATGTTCATTGCAGTACTATTCACAATAGTGAAGACATGGAATCAACCCAAATGCCCATCAATTATAGACTGGATAAAGAAAATGTTGTATATATATATACCATGGAATACTGTGCAGCCATGAAAAGGAATGAGATCATGTCCTTTGCAGGGATGTGGGTGAAGCTGGAAGCTGCCATCCTCAGCAAACTAACACAGGAACAGAAAACCAAACACCACATGTTCTCACTTATAAGTGGGAGCTGAACAATGAGAACACATGGACACAGGGAGAGGAACAACACACAAGGGCCTGTTGGTAGTAGGAGGGAGAGCATCAGGAAAAATAGTTACTGTATACCTAGGTGATGGGTTGAAAGGTACAGAAAATCATCATGGCACGTGTTTACTTATGTAACATACCTGCACATCCTGTGCGTGTATCCTGGAACTTAAATAAAATAAATAGATGAACCAATCTTCCTATTTCAGGAGTTGCTTCCCTACTGGGACCCAGGCATTTGAAATCTCTTGTCAAAAACTTTCTTTGATAGAGCTGTGTATCCATTGTTGAAATTTCGTATCTATTCATCACTTTTATTTATGCTTCACTGTGATGTTCTGTAAATACTCACTTTCTTTTTGCATCTCTTGGTACACGTCCATGTTGCAGTTTTGGCACACTGACATATTCCTTATTTTCCTGGAACAGTGGTTCTCAATGTCGGCTGCACATTAGAATCATCTGGGGAGCTTTTAAATCTATCAATTTAATCAATTAAGTCAAAGGCCCTGAGACTGGGGCTCAGGCATTGGCAGGTTTCAAAAACTCTCTAGGTGATTCTAATGTGTAGCCAGGGTAAGAACCAATGGGCTAGAGCCTTGGAGAAGGCTGTTTATTTAACCTTTTAAATCTGTTTTCTTTTTCCTTAGGGTTGACTATCTTATGACGGGTTATACCTCTATGTAGTACCTTTACATGTTTATTTTCAGAAGGCTGTTTCTGTATTTTCAATTTCTTGGGGCTATCTCTTTGTAGCCTCAAAGAACAATCAATAATAAATGCTATACTTTAAAATGATTTAGTTATACCAACTTAGGGCTTTTTATTGCTTTTTGTCAATATTTGAATGTGCAGTGTTTTTCAACCTTGACTGCACTTTGTAAACACTTAGGGATTTAAAAAAAATATTGATGCCTTGGTGGAGTCTTATCCCCACAAATTCTGATAAAATTGATCTGGGGTTCAGCCTGGATATTGGGATTGAAAACAAAGCTCCTCAGGTGATACTATTAATAGACTCTTAGCAGATATTGCTCATAAATATTTTTAAGACAGGTAAACTGAATGTTATGTAAATGATATGCTAATCAAACTAAGGCAGCCAGTCAACCTTGGCTCCATGTGGGAATTGCTTGGGATCAGGGAGCTTTAAAAACTACTGATGCCTATGCCCTTGCAATTATGATGTAATAAGTTTGGGGTATAACCTAAGTTTTGGGACTCTCTAAATCTTCCCTGGTGATTCTGATATGCAGCAAAGTTTGACAACCACAGTCTAGCCTGGTCTATTGTGATGGTTAATATTAAGTGCCAACTTGATTGGATTGACGGATGCAAAGTATTGTTTCTGGGTGTATCTGGGCGTTTCTGGGTGTTGCCAGCTGAGATTAATATTTGAGTCAGTGGACTGGGAGAGGAAGACCCCGCCCCCACCAGGAAGATCCACTCATACTGTGATTGGCAGCAATCAGCTGCCAGCGTGGCTAGAAAAGGCAGGCAGAAGGTGGAAGAGCTAACTTGCTGAGTCTTTTGGCCTTTGTCTTTATCCCGTGCTGGATGCTTCCTGCCCTCGGACAACAGACTCTGAGTTCTTCGGCCTGTCGACTCTTGGACTTACGCCAGTGGTTTGCCGGGGCTGTTGGGCCTTTGGCCACAGACTGAAGGCTGCACTGTTGGCGTCCCTACTTTTGAGGCTTTGGGATCTGGACTGAGTCACGACTGGCTTCCTTGCTCCTCACCTTGCAGATGGCCTATCGTGGGACTTCATCTTGTGTCCGTGTGAGTCAGTTCTCCTTAATAAACTGCCTTTCATGTCTACATATATCCTGTTAGTTTTGTCCTTCTGGATAATCGTGACGAATACATCTACCAAACACATACCTGTTTAGTCCCTTTCAATAGTTTAAGTCATATTAAGGATGTTTTAAAGGGCACTTGTATGTGAATTTTATCTAATAGAGGCTTAAATGAATTAGTAAATTGATGGTGTATTCCTGCTTCTTTTTGCTCATATGTGTTTCAGAAGAAAAGGTCCAAACTATGAAAATTGAATGTGGTACAGAGCCCTACGGTTAATTAATTTTGATTTACTTATTGCTCAGACCTTTGTTACTGAATTTTTTTCTTTCTTTGGTCTGATTTCTTTTGTCTTGCGTTGAATGGGAGTTTCTAGAGGGCAACCCAATCTCTTTAACATGCTTTGTTGCCCATTTAATACACCCCCATATGTCTTTCCGGAATTCAGTCGGATTATCAATTATTTTTCCAGAGTTCAATTGGACTTATGTAAGTAGCTGCCTAAAAATCCCCACTAAGGCTGACTCTCAGAATCTAGTGGACACAGTGGTACAGGTGAACCCAGGTTTGATATTTGGCCTAATTTCTACCTTTCTCTTTGAGAAGAATAAAGCACCTTTATAGCGTTATTGAGCAGGCCTTCCAGAAACTGTTTGTCTTAGTTGAAAAAGGGTCTCTTTTGAAAGGAAAACTCCTACGTTTAACTAGTGACAATAAAGTAGAGGAGAGGATATTGATTTTTTTGGAAACCAACACACAGTTTTTATTACGGTTCAACAAAATTGCCAATATCCTTCTTAAAGAAAGCATTTTAATAATATTGACATCCTTGGCAGAGAAACAGAGCAAGTCTTTCATTTTCAAACAGTTGCCACTGGGGGTCACCATTACAATTGCTAAGCTTTGCGGGCCATTCCAGAGCCACTGCAGCAACTCGCCTAAAATGAGGGAGAAGATGAGAGAAGGACTAATGTCTTTCAAGCAGCTTTTTTTCCGTAGTGTCACAGGGAGGCATCGTTCAGATACGAAGATGAACACTTGTGTTTTGTGGGTAGGATACTCACCTGTGATAAGAAAGGATTCAATAAATTGTGTTGTCTGTCCAATACATAAAACAATTCTTCATAGTTATAGCTTATCTCTGAGGTCTGTGGCAGCCCTCAGAGAGGGTGATCAATATGCACTTTTCTGCCCTTCTGAATTTTTCAGAAATTAAACTAGGATTTGTCTGCCGCATGCTTTTTAAATCACTCAACCTTGTTTTCTTTATTTTGTGAGTATCAACCCTTACTGTCTTATGTTATTAGTCAATACATTGTTTCTGCCTAGAAAATCCCTTTAGCTGTTTGCTTGTTACATATTAAATTACTGTCATTGCCATTACATGAGGGAAATCAAATAAATAACGTAGCCAAAGCCAGCGTCCCCTAGAGTGTAAATCATCATAGGACAAACAGGGCTTTTGGAACATGTGAGGATATGTATGTATAAATTCTGCAATATAGGCACTCAGGAGAAGCAACCCAGGCAGGAGAGGGGGCCATGACAGCAGATGGCACTCCTGACTATGTCTTAAATAGGATATCTTAACTATTGGGTGGACTCCACTTATGTTAAACTTATCCCAAGTAAAGCATCCCTTTCCGTAAAATTCTCTTTACCTTCATTGTTCACTCAGTACATTTAATCAACATTTACCAAATATTCCCATGGTTAAAACTATGATTAAAACGATACATAACACAGAATTACTGCCTTCAAGGATTGCTTCCTGAGTTGTGACTTGTGCACACAGGGCCTTCTGCTCAGAAGTCCCCCTCTCCCATCATTGTCTTAAAATTCTTAATAATTTTGAAATAAGGGGCCTTGTATTTTCATTTTGTTTTGAGCCTTGAAAATTATTTAGCTTGTTCTGACTGCCCCAAAGGGGTTCATACTATACAGGGGAGAGAAAAAATAACATGTACTTGGTAACGTAATGCCAAGATTTTAGATGTGATCTATTAGCTATGTGAACAAAAGATACCATAGAGTATTATCCTGTTTGCAGGGAAGTGGAACGAATTTAGGAAAGTTTTGTTGATAATTTCCATATTATTACGTACTTACTATATGCAAGGTTCTGTGATAAATGATTTAGAGTATTCAAATATGAATTGATGATGAATCCTGCCCATCTCAAGTTAACTCGGTATATGAAAAGCTTATATGGGGCAGAATGAGTTTGATGATTAGGTAGGACATGTGAGTGGGACGGAGTGTTTTTGTGAATAATGCATTTTTCCTACTTCAATGCGTGTTTTTTCTAATCTCATGCAGGTCTGCTAGACCAGCCTTTCTAACACATTCCTCTGAAAACGCCCTTATTCAAAAATATTCATAGTTTCTTGTTGCTTCAAGATCAATTGTAGACCCCTAAGCATGACATTCAAGATATCCTGCAGTATTGTTTCAGCCTTCATTTGTAACCTAATGCTTTATTATTCTATGTGATTCGTTTGACTTTGATCAGAGTAGGCCATCTGAAATCCTAATGTATCAGTTATCAATTGTTGCCTAAGAGATTACTCCCAAATGTAGCAGCTTTAAACAATAAAAATGTATTCTCTCAGTTTCTGTGGGTTAGGAATCTGGGGGCAGCTTAGCTAAGTGGTTCTATACTTGGCAAAAGTAAAAGAAACTGGAGAAAGAAGCTGACAACATATAAGGAAGCAGAAACAGAGCGAATCTCAGACATAAATAGGGTAGCATCTCTAGAGAAAGGGGCAAAGATGCTGCCAAATTCTCAGACATCTTGGTTGCGTTGAACCATTCTACTTGGTAAAAAATCCCACCCCCTTGAAATGTTGGCTGAAGGCAAGGGGATTATTGAATGGGCTATGGAGAAATGAGAGTTACGGAGTTATTTTTGTCACTTACTGAAATATTTGGATTTTAGTTGTTGCTGGCTTCATGCTGTTGTGGCTTTTATTAACTTTTGTATATGAGGTATGCTCTTCATGGTTAAATACATCATTTAGCTCAGGGATGTAGAGTGATGAAAACCAGCACCTGGGTAGGATGGTGACGATGTTCAGGGAGAAGCGGACGTCACCTGGGAATCATGGACTGTGACACCAACAAACAAGTTGTCCATTGGTTCCCAAAGCACCTCTTTTATATGAGTGGCTATCCTTTTTTTATGGGAAAACAGAGATTACATCTGCAGTTAATAAGAGGATAGTTTGAGTATATTGATGATGGCTCATGTTTGAGGTTACTTGCTTAGGAAGAAGGCTGTTGTGTTCCTGGCAACAAGCAAAGGTTGAACCGTACTGCGTATGTACTTCTGTCATTGTAAAATATTTGACCAGATCCAGAAGCCATAGGCATGTCATCTGGAGACTTTCTTCATGTTGATAGGCTCTCTTAACCACGCATTAATTCAACCTTTGAACTCACTTAATATGCTAGTAAGCCCTAATTGTTCCGTCTGAGCCATAAAGGTTATTATATTGCTGGTCAAACAAACCCAGAAATGAAGTAAGAAGAAAAGAACAAAGGAGAGGAGAGCAATGCTGCCCTTTTACATAAAGGGGCCTTTGTGATTATGGGCTCTCTGTCCTTGATCTTGGATGTCTGTCTCTATTTATATTTAATGGTTGTTCTGAGACCTGGGACAAGCTTGTCACCATGGAGCTGGAAGTGAAGGTACATTTTCTAAGGAGGAGGTGGCTTTCAAATAATGGCCTAAAACTATTGCAGTGTTCTGTGACAAATCTCCTGTGGCCCTGCCCTAGTTAGAACTCTGGAAATGAAGTTACTTTGGTGTGGATTAGAATAAAGGAAATGTAAGGTTGGAAGAAATCTGAAAGGGCATCTTGTGTAACCTGTACCTGAATTACCTTTAAAAAGCGGCCTTTGTCATGCAGGTAAGTCGACACTTAGACAAGCTGGTCAGTGACAGAAAAGTTTTTACTGTATAGAATTCCCGGCATATATTGAACTGAACTCTGTCTTCCTATACCTTCTTCTCATTGCGTTTGGGCAGTTATAATGAGAAAATTGAATCTGTCATGAAATAGTTTTTAAATTTTTTTATACATCATGATTTCTAAACAGAAGTAAGCCAATACATCTGTGCTCTCTTGATGATACAGTGAAAAGATTCCAAACTTTTAACTTTAAAACCTAACCTGTATATTAGTCTGTTCTGATGCTGCTAATAAAGACATATGGAGACTGGGTGATTTACAAAGGAAAGATGTTTAATTTACTCACAATTCAGCGTGGCTGAGGTGGCTTCAGGAAACTTAAAATCAAGGCAGAAGGGGAAGCAACCTGGTCCTTCACATGGTGGCAGCAAGGAGAAGTGCCAAGCTTTATAAGCCCCTTATAAAACCATCAGATCTCATGAGAACTCACTCACTATCACAAGGACAGCATGATGGTAAGCGCCTCCGTGGTTCAATTACCTTCCACCAGGTCCCTCCCATGACGTGTGGGCATTAGGGAAACTACAGTTTAGGATGAGGTTTGGTTGGGGATGCAGCCAAACTATATCACTTTGCATAGGTTGGGATGCTACTGCACTTAATTTACATCCTTCTGCTTCTGTCCTGACCCCATACAATTCAGTTTCAACACAGCATCTAGAGTTAATTATAAAACAAATTAAAATCTGCCAACATGGTGAAACCCGGTCCCTACTAAATATACAAAAAAAATTAGCCAGGCGTGGTGGCAGGCACCTGTAATCCCTGTTACTCTGGAGGCTGAGGCAGGAGAATCGCTTGAACCCAGGAGGCAGAGGTTGCAGTGGGTTGAGGTCGCGCCACTGCACTCCAGCCTTGGTGGCAGAGTGAGACTCCGTCTCAAAAAAACAAAAAATACCTAAAATCAGGTCACATTATTCTTCTGCCAAAAAACTGTTAATGTCTGCATTTCACACAGGGTGTAATACAAAGTTCTTAGAATGGTCCAGGAATCCTTACATGATTGCCCTCAATTACCTATCTGATGGTCTCTCCTAACTGCTGGACCTGTTCCACCCACAGCGACTTTCTTGCTGTCTCTGGAACATGCCTTTACATCAGGATCTTGATTCCAGTAATCTTCTCTTAGATGAACTAGCTTGCTCTTTCACTTCCTTCGGATTTTTGTTGAGATTTCACCCTTTCGGTGAGGTCCATTCTTTCTATCATATTTTGAACTGCACCACTCTCTTCCTGTACTTCAGGTTTCTTTGCCATTCCTCCTGCTCCCGTAAGCCAATCTCTCTTAATGCATTACTATTTAATTTACTTATCCGTTATGTCTGTTGTTTATCATCTCCCCCCAAGAACGTGAGCTCATGAGGGCAGGAATCTTTGCCTGTTTTGTTCACTGATGTAACCCAAGTACCTAGAATTGTGCCTGGCAGGCATAGTACATGCTCAGTAATCATTGAATGGATTGAATTTAGAATTTTGGAATTCTCCAGCCCCTTCTTAATGGATGTTGAGCTTTCTGTTCTGTATGTTTAGAAATTGATCTTTGGTTCTTTGTTGAAAATCTTGCCTCAGAGGACATTTTGACTTTTCCTATTTCTTAAGAAACAATAGCAGGGTGAGGTGTGTTGTGCAAGCGTTTGAATTCTGGTCTCATTACTTACTAACTCTGATAGTAGGTAAGTCAGTCATCTTATTTGAGCTTGAGCTTCTTCATTTATAGTAAGAGAAATTAAAATATACCTCATAGGGTTTTGTAAAGCTTAAATTAGATGATCTATGTACATGTCTTAACATGGTTCCTAGGCTAGTGTTTTAAAATTTAACATGTGCATGAAATCATCTGAGACTCTTGGTAAAATGCTGGTTCTGATACAATAGATCTGCAGTAGGGCCTGAGATTATCTGTTTTCAGAAAGATTCTAGGTCATGCTGATGCTAACTGATTCGTGGATCACACTCAGAGTAGCAAGACCCTAGAATGAAGAAGATGCCCAATAAATGTTTTTTCCCCTATCTTCCCTATACCACCTCCAGTTATTTAAGGCCTGGAGACATAAACTTACTTAAGGTGGCTCTCACTTCTTTACTTGGGCTTCAATTCCCTCTTAATGAAGTTTGTTGTATCCTTTCCAAATTGATGATCATTTTCATTGATGGAAAAGTTGGAAGTAACCTAAGAATTAAGGAGTTTTCCTTTTCATTCTCATTTGAAGCCTAGCCTAAAGAATTTTATTTTCCTTATTTTTCTCATGCCTCAGTCACGGCAGACTTGGTTTTCTGGTTCTGATTTTTAACAAGTCCATTCTATTCCTTTCAGTTTTGTTTATGAACTTTTAAGATCTGACTGAATCAGGGAAGAGCCTTTGCCAAGTTAAACAAAATACCTCCTTATAAACTCAGGTATCAGAAAGGAAAAGTTCAAGACAAATTGCTAATGGGCATAGAATTCTGATGCTATTAATCACAAAGTTTATCCCTCTTCTTATACACAAACGCTCCCCCAGACAGACACATACATATCCTCTCTCTTAGCAAGGAAAGAAAAAGAAAAGTGTTCTAGTAAACAGAAAAGTGAAAGGGATTGTAGTCATTGTGGAATACCCCAGGAATTTTTCTTTTGTTCTGTAGTTTATACAAAACCATAGATATTGTCCAAATCCACTTTGCATGTGAAGATACTTTGAGTGTATTAGCATATCTGTTAATATGTGGTGTTGAAGATAGGGAATTCATATCACTATCATAAATTCAATTCAGTTTCACAAACATTTATAGAACTCCTGCTCTATGCCAATCACTACGTAGCTAACATTACAAAGAAGTTCGTGAACTGGGGGCCTCACCGTCAATTAGGGAGATCTATACATAAAATAAACAAGCACAGTGTAGCATAATGGGTGTACAAGTTATGAAGATAGCAGACAGAAAGCAGGTAGGGTGTAGGCTTAAGTGGGGAGAGGGAGGTGGTCAGGGAAGTATTTACAAAGGAGGCCTCATTATTTATTTATAAAGAATGAAGGTGAGACCTTGTTTCCATTAGATGGCATTATAGCCAAGAAAACCAGGCAAACTAGATTTTTGCCTTCACTCATAATTGAATGATTCTCTCTTTTGTAAAGTTACTAGGGAAACTATGCTCATGAGAGCATATCATGAAGAATATCAAAGGATCACCATTTCATTCCTTGAATAGGTGTTTGCTTCTCCAAAGCTGGCCTCCATAAGTGGTGCAAGAGTGTGTCTCCCATTTTTCCCTTAATCCTCAGATCCCATTTCTAAAGGGATGGGATCTGTTGATTGCTTGAATGTGCCTGTCCGGGGGTGGGGGTGGGGTGGAAGAGAGCCCCATTTTCCTCAAACAGGTGCAATGGTAGGGGAAGTGATGAAGAGAACAAGGTAGCCTATATTATTTCCTGCAGGACAGTGCCAGAGTAAGAAGGGAGAGAGGAAGAAGCCTGGGATCAGATCTTACCTAGCCCCTTGGACAAGAGAAGTAGAAAAGAAGATTGCATTTAGATAAGTGACCTCTTACTCTGTAGTAGATCATTTGCAAAGTTCCTGTAAACTAACTTTGCCACTCATTGCACCAGGATGTAGAGTTTATTTCTCCATCGTTTGAATCTGGGCAGGTCTTGTGACTTGCTTTGGCTGATACACTGTGGCAGAGTGTTTTGTATAAGCTTTGGAGCCAAGGCCTCAAGAGACTTTGCAGCTTCTGCTCCCTGCTTTTTGGAACCTTGAGATGGCTGTGTGAAGAAGTCAGGCTAGCCTTCTTGCAGATGACAGGCCACATGGAGAGAGACGCCCAGCTGACAGTCAGCATGAGTTGTCAGACATGTGAATGAGGCTGTTGTGTAACATCCAGTCCCCACTGAGCAGCAAGACCAGCAGGAGAAATGCCCAGCTGAGTCCAGACCACATTACTGACCCAGATAATTATGAGTGACATTTAAGCTACTATGTTCTGGGGAAGTTTGTCTTGCAGCAATAGATAACTGATGCAAATACCTAACAATAGTGGACAAATTCATAGGCTAGAATCTAAGCAATTTGATGCTTTTTTTTTTTTTCAAAGTCTCCAGGACAAGAATTGGAAGAAGAGGATAAAGAAGGGGATAAATGCTCCTCTGTATGCTTACTAGGAGGCTTGTCATCTGAGCAACTTTCTAAGAGTACTTTCAGTTACATAAGTCCTTTGAAATTCTGCTTTGGCAGCTTGGAGACTTTGTAGGAAAGAGTTCAAAGCCTTTAACAACCCTCTCTCTACCTTGGACTTGGCAATATTAAAGGCCAAAGAACTCTGCAAAGCGTTGCTTGAAGGGCTCTTTTTTCACTTGCTTATTCTGTTTAAATCCCAGTTTTCTGTTGTTTTGACCTCTTTTATGAATGTGATGTTTCAAGTGTTCCTTGAGTTTCAACTTGCTATTTCAGCAAAATAAACACCATTTCTTACTTGCCTTTCATTTCCACCTGAGACTTAGACTTGATCACACTTAGTTTCACAGTGGGCCATCCCCCCACTCAATCTTGGGTTCCAGGACAAACCACAACCTGGAATGCCACTTCCTCTCACCAGGTAAAGGGGATCAGACTCAGAAGATACTGTATACTCACAACCATGACTTACAATTCTTTTTTCATCAGGAGTCTCCTGCATTGCTATTAAAATTACATGGTTATTTTATATTGCTGGGATAGCCTAAAACCTTGGTTATGTCCTGCTTGATATAGAAAGAAGGTGTAAAATTAGTAAATAAAAGTTTGTAAATCTTGCTTATTTTGAGGCAAAGTATGTTAAAATATGGGGCAAGTCTCATTCCTTTTTCAGGGTCTTTTAACTTACTGTTTTCCAGCTTTTCACATATTTTTGCACTTCACTCATCTATTTATTCAAATGTCACTTCCACAAAGAACACTACCTTGATCACCTAACTGTCCTGTCACTCTCTGGTCTGTTAAGCAGACTAATTTTTTCATAGATTTTCTCACTTTCTGATCTTTTACTATATTTTAATTTGTCACCACAAGGGTAGGAGCTTTGTCTTGTTCTCTGCTACATCTAGGACCTATAAATGTGCACAGTCCCTAATAGTTCCTCAATAAATTTTTTGTAAATAAATGAATCTTTAACAAATCTCCATATTTGTATTATGTATGATTTTGCTAATAATTCCTTCTGATTCAGGTAATAGGTAATATGATTGAGCAGCATATGTTGGTGCAAAGGTAATTGTGGTTTTTGCATTGAAATTTGCCATTGGATACTGGAATACATTCTTAAATAAATGTGGTCATGTTATACATCATTTTAATATGCATTTCTCACTTTTTTTTGCTAGTGATTTATTTGCTGTTTATTTTATACTTATTTTAGTCTGTGGAAATGATGTTAGACAAAAAACAAATTTGAGCCATTTTCTTACTCAAATTCAAACTGGGTTGTAAAGCAGTGGAGAAAACTCACAACACCAACACATTTAGCCCAGGAACTGCTAACAAGAATACAGTGCAGTGGTGGTTCAAGGAGCTTTGCAAGGAGACAAGAGCCTTGAAGGTGAGGAATGTAGTGGCCTGCCATCGGAAGTTGACAAGGACCAATTGAGAGCAATGATTGAAGGTGATCCTCTTACAACCATCGGAGAAGTTGCCAAAGAACTCAACATTGACCATTCTATGGTCATTTGGCATTTGAAGCAAATTGGAAAGGTCAAAAAGCTCAATAAGTGGGTGTCTCATGAGCTGACAAAAATGAAAGAAAATGGTTTCGAAGTGCTGTCTTCTCTTATTCTATACAACAACAGTGAACCATTTCTTGATCAGATTGTGATGTGTGGCAAACACTGGATTTTATACGACAACTGGCGATTACCAGCTCAGTGGTTGGACCAAGAAGAAGCTAAAAAGCACTTCCCAAAGCCAAACTTGCATCAAAGAAAGGTCATGGTCACTGTTTGGTTTGCTGCTGGCCTGATCCACAAAAGGTTTCTGAATCCCCGTGAAACCATTGTATCTGAAAAGTATGTTTAGCAAATTGATGAGATACGCTGAAAACTGGGATTCCTGCAGCTGGCATTTGTCAATAGAAAGGGCCTGATTCTCTTTGACAACAATATCCAACCATATGTCACATAACCAATACTTCAAAAGTTGAACGAATTGGACTACAAAGTTTTTCCTCATCCACCATATTCACCTGACCTCCACCAACCAACTACCACTTCTTCAAACATCTTAACTACTTTTTGCAGGGAAAAATGCTTCCACAACCAGCAGGGTGCAGAAAATGCTTTCTAAGACTTCGTCAAGTCCTGAAGCATGGACTTCTATGCTACAAGAACAAACAAACTTATTTCTCATTGGCAAAAATGTATTGATTGTAATGGTTCCTATTTTGATAAAGATGTACTTGAGCCTAGTTATAATTTAAAACTTATGGTCCAAAACTGCAATTACTTTTGTACCAACCTAATAACAAAGGAAAAAGCTCTACGGAATACCACTAGAGAGAACCCTCTCCACTGAATGAGAACAAATAATCAACATGAATAGGCATTAATTACTTAAATACTTATACCTTTTCCCTAACAAGATTATCATCCAAGTCATGGTGGAGCACTTTGCCTACAGGAGCAGCATAGCAGGGTGACCAACTTGTCTTGGTTTGCCTGAGACTTGACTGGTTTTAAAACAGAAGGTCTTATGTCTGAGAACCCCTTGGTTTTGAACAGACCAAGACAGTTGGTCATCCTAACATAGGATATTTTCCTGTATCCTAGATAAACTGTCTATGTCAAATCTATGAGTTATTATTTTGGTTTCCTGTCAAAAACAATGAGATTTGCTTGGAATGCTTTGTTAATGATATTGTGTTGATAGCTGGTAAAGTTTACAACTCATCTTTAATCACTTCTAGAATTTTTTCCTGGATGAATATCAAGCTAGCTATTTGGTCCCTTCTAATAATTGTTATTCACATTCAAATATTGGGATATTTGAATTTCAAGTACTCTGACCCATTCCTTTCTCTCAGAATTTTTGAAACACAGTGGTGTCAAGTTTTTGCACCTGATTGGTCCTTAAGATTTCTGTAAGGTAATGCATGCCAGAAGGCATTTGTTGTCAAAGAAGCACAAAGATGCTAGGAAGGTCTGAGGATTCATCTCTTGGGATAGTTGGTTTGTTCCTTAGCAGGATGCCAGTTGATGGTAAGGCCAGAGAAGCACATTCTATTAGCTAGGCTCTCAATTTGAATCCCTGATCAGTTGGCTATGACTCAGTCTGCATCAAGAATATTCTGGAGTTTTCTTATTGTATATCTCATAATACATTATGTTTTTCATTCATAGACCAGTTTATGTTGGCATATATATATATATATATATATATATTAGAATCTAAGAGGGAGGGTTGTATGTTTTGCTTTGCTTTAATATGGGTATAGTACTTAGAATGGTAAATGGTTACTACACGTTATTCTTTCTGGGTTTCATCATGTGCATATGGCCTCATAATGTCTCCACTGCCCCTTACATATTGGTGCCTCTGTCTTGTGTCTGTGTCTCTGTGTCTTGTACATTTATCATCTCTTGAGATAGCTTCTTACCCATAGTGTCAACTACTTCCCATAAGCCTATAAGCCTATGCCTTCCAAATCTGATTCATACCTCTAGCCTTTACTTTTTCCTGAGCTTCTTATATAGCCATCTGTCTCCACTAAGAATTGTGCCCAACAGATCTCCAGTCTACCTGTGCTCTACCTTGTTCCTATTGTATTTCTTATATTAGGAATATAATACAGATACCTGGCCACAGTTGGAGGTCATAAGAATGCAGATACCAGTGATACCCTAAAATGAGTCCTATGCCAGATTGTGGCAGGCCATTTGGGAGTCAAGGACAGAACAGAAACCTGAAAAAGCTAAGTCATTTGGATACCAAACACAAAGAGGTAGGGAAGAATTTTAGAGGGATGAAGAAGAAAATGGACATAAGCCAGAAATATGGTGATATAGGCAAGTCAGAGGACAAATAAGGAGGGATTTTACTGATGTTTAGTTTTAGCTGTAGCATTCATCTCTTACATAGTGTACTTGGTGTATAGCTCCTGTTAGTAGATAAAATATTACTAAGTTAGGAAAAATGGTGCATATACCAACCTGACTTCTATATTATATATAATTCCCAATTTTACCAATTGCGTATCAACTAACTCATGCTGCAGACACACATGTAGAACAGTAGGATTATTCTTTATCCAGTCCAGTGAGGTACCATTCCTGTTTTTCTGATGAGAAAACTGAGGACAAAAGTTGCATATCTTGTCTAAAGCCATGTAATTAATGTATTCATGGAGACAGGATGGCTATTATGTGGGGATGATTAACCCTGAAATCTAAGTGGTTTAACACAGTGAAGATTTATTGTTTTTATAGTGTTTATTCTCACTCATGTTACAGATCAAATGGGGGTCAGTGGGGGGCTCTGCTCCATACAGGTATTAAGAGACTCAGGTCAAGATGATGAAGGCTCTGCTACCTTGGATCAACATAATCTGGAACAGGTTTCCATGAAAGCAAAGGTGGAAGTGGTAGGTGAGAAACACTGTTCTTAACTGCTTCTCCATTGACCAGAACTAGTCATGTGACACTAGTCTAACTGGAAGAGAGGCTGGAATTGTGGGATTGCAAATAGAATATTTGGGGAGCACTGTCTTAGCAAACCAATAAGTGTTGGGGCAGAGATGTAAACTCAGGTTTGTTTCATTTCAAATTCAATACTATTTCCACATCTAACCCTCTGTCACAGGACTTCTGAAGGGAAGGATCTCTGGAATTAAGATTAGATGCCAGGTAGTCTAAAGAGTCTAACAGGACCAAATTGAATATGTCAAATGGGACCAGTCGTGCCTAGAACAAGCCCAGCACCATGGAATAGGAGGCAAGCCATGACAGGAAAGAAGTGGGGTAGTTTTGAGGCAGAGAAAATGTAATCAATACAGATGTCAAAGTATAAAGGCCAGAGCAAACAAGGATTTGGACAAATCAAGTCGCAATCGATACAGAGCAAACAAAGATGGATTGTGGAATGGGAAGATGAAAGGCAGTTTAAGAATCAGCCAGAGACGTATCCCACTTACACTGACAGCAGGCCTTGGAATCCTCTCAGTGTGCCAATTGTCAAAACCCGTGCTAGGCAGAAAATGTCCTAAAAGGATCAAGACTATTTAAAAATCCATCAGTAATTCCAGAGTCCTTCACCAGTAGAACCAGGTGTATCTCTTTGCTGCATGCCAAACTTGTTACTGTCATAAACTATTTGTAGATCTTCAAGTATGCTGTACTTTTTGAGACCTCCATGCCCTTTACCAGTTGTATCCCTTTCCTAGAATGCATTTTTGCCTTTTCTCCTTCCAGCTAAAACCTTCTCACTGTTGTTGAAGTAATAGATACCAGAGAAAGTAGTCTGAACAAATAAAACATGCCTTCTGTTTCCATAGCAACCTGGGGCTGTTTCTATCACTGCATTTATCACATAATCTTTTCACTAGTGGTTTTCTTGTGGGTAAGAGCTTTGTTTCCCATCGCATAGCAGAGTTTTGCCCATAGAAGGTGCTCTGTATTCACTGAATGGGCAGAGCTGCAGATTAATGTGTTTATGTGCCATTTGGCATGGAGTTCCAGATCAGCTCCATGGGTTACTTTGAGAATGAGTGTAAAATCAACCTGCAAAGATCAAAAGTGCCTCATGTTATTGTCTGACATAAGGCAAAGCTATGTAAGTATCAAAATTTTTTTTCTCTAGAAAAAGCATTTTGGTTAAATATTTACAGTTTCTTTCAATGATTTTTCATTTATCAGTGTATTATCAGTGAGGCTTGACATGTTTTCTTCTTTATTTAACAGACAACATAGTGCAATAGTAGAAAATAGTTTATCAATTAAGGTCCACTCAGGAGAAAGATGCACATCAAGTGTTTTAACTGACACAAATTAATAAAAAGAATTGTTAATCACGTATTCGAGAACCTAAAAGACAATGTGAGGGTATGGAGGTATAAGCAGTGGTAGTAACAGCAGGAAACTATTGCCTACCACACTTCCGAGGACTATGTGAACAAAGAAAAGGGCTGAAATGATCAGAAATAGGCCTTGGAGGACTCTCAGGGAACTGGGACTCAGACCTGTGAAAATGGAGTGCCAGCCGTTTGGTACTGGTGTCTGAGGGGGTACAATGAGGCTGGTTCTGGATACATGCAAAAGACTACGAACTGGAACTAAGTGCCCCTGGTAGAGTAAAGAAGAATCATTGTCGGGATGACTCTGAACAAGAAACAGGAGAAAGCAAGTCCTTCCTATGCCTATAGCTTGTTGTCTCCCTTGAGCGCCCCCTAGTGGTAGGGACTAAAAGGGAGCCATTGGCGGGCTAAAATGGGATTCACAGAGTCCCAGCTTGAGCCTCACAGATGAGTATACATCAGCAGGTTTGAAGCTGAGAGATAATGATGTCTTAATAACCAGTGTGTAGAATAAAGAGAAACCTCACCAACCACCATCAAACGTCTTTTAAATTTTTGCTTCTTAACTTCCATATGTGAATTCATCTTTACATAGTTTCAGCATTATTCTATATTTATTTGATATTAAATCATTTTTTATGTTTCTACATTATATTAATAATTGTGTCAATGGTTGCATAATGGTACATTGTTTCTGTGGTACCTAATTTATTAAACTGTTCCCCTAAAGTTGGGCATTTATATAGTTTCTTATTTATGGTTACTATGGATAAAAGTTTAATTAACGTATTTGTGTACCTACCTTTTTCCTATTTAATATTCCTGAGTGGAATTATTATTTTAAAAGGTATTGACATCTTTATGTGTTGCTTTATTGCTCTTCAAAAGTAATTTATGCCATCATCAGCAATAAACCCGTAAATACTGATTTTTAAGCATCCATATGAAATCATGGAAAAACAAAGGCATATATTTTGAAGGCAATGGCAAAATTAATTATAGGATAGAGGGCGTTTAAAACTTTTTAAACATGCACTTTGCTCTTTAAACAGGAAATATGAACACAATGTAAGGGTGACAGATTTCTTAGCTTGGTCTTCCATAGGTTAAATGTTTCCAATTAACTAATTACTTAAGTCAGTAGTTCTTAAAGCATGATCCCTGGACAAGCAACATTGGCGTGATTTGGGAACTTGTTAGAAAAGCAAATTTTTGGCTTCTGTCTGGGATTTACTGAATCAAAAAATCTGAAGGTGGAGCTCAGAAATCTGTGTTTTAAGAAGCCCTCCAAGTGACTCTACTACATACAATTAAGGAACAACCACTGTAATATGTATTTGGTAGAGGCAGCTTGTTACTTTAACTCCATTTTGCACTTTGAACATATTTAAATAACTTTTTCACTTTGTATTGAGAAGTAAAAAAACATAAAAATCTGAACATAGGGATATCTTAACATTAAAACACTTACTTCCTGCAGCTTCAACTTCACAAGTGTCAGCAAAGTATTTTAAAAAGTGAAAATATGGAGGTCACAACGCTGATTTAGCTTTTACCCTGTGTTTGCAGGCAGACTCTCCATGTCATTCTTGTAGTTATTTGCAGTGGTTCCCGTGACACTGAGGCAAAGAAGTTAAACTGTACTTACAAAAAAATGTGAGGTTTGTAAATAGTGTCCCAAACATATTAAAATTTTAAGGTGATTAAATCTTGATTTGCATGGAACTTTAACTTTTCCCAACTTTCCATATTCATTGTATTGAGATTTCTGATTGTGGAAACAAAAATCTATCTCAAACTAGTAAAGTCAGAAAAAATTTTTGGATCATGTACCCAAAGCATGGGAAGCTGGAGGTCAAGCTGGATTCAGGGATGATTGGAACTAGTCATGTGACATCGGTCTAACTGGAAAGGAGGCTGGAAATGTGGAGTTTCAAATAGAATATTTGGAATTAAGGACTCTACTTCCTGTCTCTGCTTTTTTCCTGGCTTCTTCCACGTACCCAGGAACATGGTTGTCCAAATCTCTTTGGCACAAATGATAATAACGATGATATAATGAGTCTTAATATTTAACATGTTCTAAGTACTATGGTGAGTGGTTTACATGTAACTCACTTAGATGATGTATTGTTATACATACTTTAAGAAGACTGAGACTTAAAGGGTTGAAAATTTAATCAAAGTCACACAATGAGAAAGTAGCTAGACCAGGACTCAAACTCGGGAAATCTGACTTCAGAGTTCATGTTCTAGATCACTGGGCCATACTGGGTTAGTCAAGTGTGGCCAAATGGGCCATTCATAAAGAGTTGGGGACTTCCACTTGACCCATATAATTAGTGTAGAGAAAAGAATGGTTTGCGGGAGAGAGTGTTGTTTTCAGCAGACAATGCAATATCAGACAACTAAATTCAACCTGGGTAATTGACTGTGAGGCATGTTTACTACCCACACTTCACAGCTTTAGAAAGCTTGAGTAATTTCTCTTAGTTAATTCAGCAATTCAATAGGAGAGTTGTAATTAGAATTAGGTCTTTTGACTCAGAGATCAGTGCTCCTTTCATTATAAAATTCTATACCTCCCTATCACATTCTGTTCACTGAATCAACTCGTTCTTCAGCATACCCAGTGAGAGTTCTCATTTCTGCTGCAACTGCTATTCAGCCTTGGCTGGATAGACTCTATGTTAACTCTTCTCCTTTTCCCCTTCAACCCACCTGGCTCTCCTTCACTCCCAAGCAAACTAAGGGGCAGCATCTTCTAGGCCCCTGTTGTGGTTGCTGAACACCTCCGTCATAGGAAATACCTTATTACTTCTACTAGTTTATTGGCATGCATGTCTCCCTACCAGAATATAAGTTGAGGAAGGGCAGAATAGAATTTTCATTACATATATAATCCAGACAAGTCTGATGTAACTCACATATTAAGATTATAATATATACTTGAATGGATAGTTTGGAACTATTCATTTATTTCACAAACACCTTTTTTAAAATATACTTTAAGTTCTGGGGTACGTGTGCAGATCGTGCAGGATTGTTATATAAGTATACACATGCCATGGTGGTTTGTTGCATCCATCCCCCCCATCATCTACATGAAGTATTTCTCCTAATGTTGTCCCTCCCCAATTCCCCCACCCCTCATTTATTTCACAAATACCTTTTTTTTGAAATACACTTTAAGTTCTAGGGTACATATGCAGATCGTGCAGGATTGTTACGTAGGTATACACACGCCCTAGTGGTTTGCTGCATCCATCCCCTCGTCATCTACGTTAAGTATTTCTCCTAATGTTATCCCTCCTCAATCCCCTCACCCCCTGCTATCCCTCCCTTAGCCCCCTTATCCCCCAAAAGGCCCTGGTGTGTGATGTTCCCCTCCCTGTGTCCATGTGTTCTCATTGTTCAACTCCCACTTATGGGTGAGAACATGCAGTGTTTGGTATGCTGTTCATGTGTCACATTGCTGAGAATGATGGTTCCCAGCTTCATCCATGTTCCTGCAAAGGACATGAACTCATCCTTTTTTATGGCTGCATAGTATTCCATGGTATATATCTGCCACATTTTCTTTATCCAGTCTATCGATGATGGACATTTGGGTTTGTTCCAAGTCTTTGCTATTGTAAACAGTGCCACAATAAACATATGTGTCCATGTGTCTTTATAACTGAATGTTTTATAATCCTTTGGATATATACCCAGTAATGGGATTGCTGGGTCAAATGGTATTTCGAGTTCTAGATCCTTTAGGAATTGCCACACTGTCTTCCACAATGGTTGAACTAATTTACACTCCCGCCAACAGTGTAAAAGTATTCCTATTTCTCCACATCCTCTCCAGCATCTGTTGTCTCCAGATTTTTTAATGATCCCCATTCTAACTGGTATGAGATGGTATCTCAATGTGGCTTTGATTTGCATTTCTCTAATGACCAGTGATGATGAGCATTTTTTATGTTTGTTGGCCGTATAAATGTCTTCTTTTGAAAAGTGCCTGTTCATATCCTTCACCCACTTTTTGATGGGGTTGTTTTTTCTTGTAAATTTGTTTAAGTTCTTTGTAGATTCTGGATATTACCCCTTTGTCAGATGGGTAGATTGGGAAAATTTTTTCCCATTCTGTTGGTTGCTGGTTCACGCTAATGATTGTTTCTTTTGCTGTGCAGAAGCTCTTTCTATTGAACAAGTTTTCTGAGAGATTATGAGAAGATAATGACCTCAGGGGATTCACTGTCTTAGAAAAGTCGTGGGTCATAAATAATATAAGGTAGGAATTACGATTTAGAGTAAAGTCAATCTTTCCTAGAATGAAAACCTTCTCCACACTCAATGTCAGCAAATGTAAACCAAGAAGACTTGCCCCTCTGACACAGATTTTTGTTACAGTGAATTAGGCAAAATGGAAGTTTCATTAAGTCTCCAATGCCACTACTTAAATTGGCCTCCAATCACCAGGTTATTGTTTTCTATTGCTAGTATTAGTTAATTTATCTTTGAAAGTGGACATTTGTATATTTGTACTGAACTAACAAATGTACTTTAGGAAAATACTTACCGTGCTGGATTAATAGTATCTTTTGGGTTGTGGTAAGAATTAAATGAAATATTCCTATAACACATTCTATGTAGTGAGTGTATTAGTCTGTTTTCATGCTGCTAATAAAGACATACATGAGACTGGGTAATTTATAAAGGAAAAAAGTTTAATTGACTCACATGTCTGCATGGCTGGGGAGGCCTCACAATCATGGCAGAAGGTGAAGGAAGAGCAAAGGCACATCTTACATGGCATCAGGCAAAGAGAGAGCATGTGTAAGGGGAACTCTCCTTTATAAAATCATCAGAGGTCATGAGACTTATTCACTACCACCAGAATGGCATGGGAAAGACTGCCCCCATGATTCAGTTACCTCCCACCAGGACCCTCCCACAACACTTGGAAATTATGGGAGCTACAATTTAAGATGAGATTTGGGTGGGGACACAGCTAAACCATATCATTGCACCCCTGGCCCCTCCCAAACCTCATGTCCTCATATTTCAAAACAAATCATGCCTCCTCAACAGTCCCCCAAAGTCTTAACTCATTACATCATGAACTCAAAAGTCCACACTTCAAAGTCTCATTTGAGACAAGGCAAGGCCCTTTCATCTATGACCCTGTAAAATCAAAAGTTAGTTACTTCCTAGATACAATGGGGGTACAGACATTGGGCAAATAAACCCACTCATGAGACTTATTCACAGAACAGCACAGGACAGATTGCCCCCATGATTCAGTTGCCTCTCACTGGATCTCTTCCATGACACACAGGGATTATGAGAGCTACGATTCAAGATGAGATTTGGATGGGGACACAGCCTAACTATATCAGTGAGTATTCATGATGGTTTTTCTTGGCTGTAGGGATGTTAAAATAAGCTTTAAGGATTATACATTTAAACAAGGAGTATCAATAAAAACATGCATTTGACATATTGAAGCATTGTTCAATTTTAAAGAAACTCTTTGCTAGGCTTCAGGCATTCACATAGGAGCCTGCTCCCAGGCCCCACTGGTTTTTACATTTTCCTTTCATACTTGCTTGAAACCAGACTTCCTTGCAGCAGTAATGTGAAATCTTAAAGCATCAACTCAAGCAGTAGTTCACAGTTTACCTTGTAAGACAACCAGAGAACTGAATCCAGAGTATTGCCTTACTGGGAATACTTTCTTCCTTTTCCCTATATATTTAACTCTTAATTTATTCTCAGACCTGATGGACACACAACTGAGAAACATGGCTTTTCCCTTGCCTGGAAGCAAATACATTCAGCTTTTTTTCTTTTTCCATTTAACACCTGTCCTCTGACTTCCTTTAACTCTGGAAGAGGTACAGGTTCATCTGTATTAGAGCCTAAAAGAAATGAACATATCAGAGAAAGCCATCATAAAGTATAAAACTCTCCCAGCCTATTAAAGTTCTTAAAAGGATGATGATATTAAATTCTTATGGACTGAAAAGTCATAGTATTTGCACCTAGAAGGTTAGAACAACCTTCAAAAATTTTGGATATGAGAAGAAAGGTATTATTTGTAAGTTGGAAAACTGTACCACTGATTTTAAAGGTACACCATTCTTCTATATGTTGTTTTTGTTTGCTTGTCCTTTGTCTACATTGTCGATTTATTTGCATACACTGGGGGCACCTTTTAAGAGAGTTTGGGTAAATAATACTATGGACTTCTTTTAGTTCTTTTATCATATCTTTTTCTAAGTGAAGTTATGTTGAAAAAAGACAAAGGGGTTTTCAAACAGGAAATAAGTCATAAAATATGCAACTTGAGGGACAGGAGTATAAATAAATGTGGGAGGAAGGAGAGACCTTTCCATTCATTTGCCCTCTTTTATTCTGGTTGGGTGAAAAGGGTTTGTTTAAGAACTGATTGTGGGCATATAAGCTTCTTCCAAGCTGCATAATTGGTAGTTTTCTTTCTAAGGACCAAAACACATATTAAAGATGTGATTCTAGGGAAGTAATTGGCCTTTTACCCCAAACTTTACCTTTCTATATATCATCTATCAAATTAATCATGTTCAGTGGCTTCCTCCTTCCTTTACTCCTTCCTCCATCCCTTCCTAATGTGCTGTGCATGTTTTTTCTTTCTCTCTCCCTTCCTCCTCTTTTCTTTCTCTCCCCATACATCATCCCTTACCACTGTTGAGCCTATGTTCTCTCACCCAGCCTTCTTTTTAAAATTGCTTGTTGTAATACTGACTCAGAGAGCACAATGACTTTCAGCATACGGTTGTTAGCTAATGCCCCATAAGTCTAGAGAGAAATGAATTAGCTATTATTTAATTTGTCAACAGGCAGCAGAACTTACTAGTTAGAATATGAAATACAAAGAGGAATCCCACATTTGCTGTTAGTGGAGATGACGAATGCACTATGCTGAGGGTTGATGACTGTGTCTTCTCCCTCAGATACAGGCAGATATTCCTTCGGTGGGCAATGTATCCAGATGTAATGAATGTGTAATTCTAAAGGATACTGGCTCTGTGGTTGACTGTTATCTGTAGGCCTTTAAACATTGCACCAGTAATTCTCCTTTTATGCTGGCTGCTCAAGGAAATTTTATGAACCTCAGCATTTTCACTGCCAAAAGGCTAAAGGTTTCCTGGAAGTCTGAGGGAAAATGTTCCAAAACTTCTACCTTGCATTCTGTTCTTGAAGGTGTTATGTGACATGCCAATGAAGACAAGAAAGAGTCAGCAAAATTCTGCATAGCAAAATAATGACAAATAGTGTCTGGCTTTTGTGATTACAACCAAAGCCATTCAGGCGTACCACAAGCTTTCAGAAAGTCAATAGTTTAAAAAAATGTATTGATTGTTACTAGGACCCTTAGAGAATGGCCCAGAGTTTTCCAGTTGATAAAAGATGACACTCTAAGAACAAAAAAACTTTTCCAGACAGGAAATAATCACCAGAGATGTTAAAATTATGTATAAAATGTAGTGGTTTTATTTGGAAAGTAATGAAAGAGTAATCAAAGTTAGTACATGTACTAACAACAATCAGAACATGATTCTCCTCCTCAAATTTGTTTACTGGTGAGAATAACTTAATACAAGCAATAAAAGATAAAGGCAGATTTTCAAATTATAAAATGGAATGTCATGTATTAATAAACAATGCCTGATTCTGAGCACATTATAATGAAAAGAACAAGAAGGCTCAGACAAGGTTGAGATCAAAGCTCTTTGGGCCAGTTATTAGTAATATGTTCCTGAGAAATTGAACCTCCTTAAATCTGTTTTCTCTGTGAAATGGAGATACTCTTTGCTATAGTGTTTAGTGAGTACGTAATAAGAGTTACATTTTTTTTACTTTCTATGTGCATTTGATTATTATACGTTGAAGAATTGCAGGCTTATTTCTTATGCATGGGGAGCCCTAGAGGCATCCAAATTTTGAAAAAAAAATCTGCTATTCTTACTTTATGTGGAATGCTCTGATTGGGTTTTTAGTGGGAAGTGAAAGGACAGACTAGATGGCTTCTCAGGGCTTCTTGGGACTAGGGTGACTTAATTACTGCAAGCAACTTAAGCATCTATTTCTTGAATAATCCCTATGCAGAGCAAGGCAACACTGTTCCTTTCTACTTTGTGTTTCTTCTTTGGCCTCTGTCTCGTGGTCTATCTTTGCCTTAACTGAGCCACCTCCTGATTAATGAGTCCAATGTGTTTGCTACCGTACACTCCCAGGAGCTTATCAATATGTCACTTTGGATTACAGGAAGCTTCAGTGATGTATAAAGTGCACATGTAGTAGGAACTTTGAGTAACTATTGTTACTCACCAATAGTTCTTCACAATATTGTTTCTAAGCAACTAAATTTCAGAAAAGTGCAAGGGAGTTACTTAGTCTTAGTCATGTTAAAGAGTATCAGAGTTCTAGGTTTTATCTATGACATGGCAATCCTGAGAGATGAATCCATTTAGATTCCCTGGGTTATACATTTTGTGCACATAAAACGGATGTATTTGCCCTCTCCCAGATTTGAATGACAATGAAGAATAGCCAAATATACTGCAAATGAAAACCACAAATTATGTAAAACATAAGTCGAGCTTTAAATTCTGAGACTTTATTAGTCAGTTTATGTATCCTCACTCAGACAGCAAAAGATGACAAAAATTATTACCTATACTGTGGCATATTTTGGAAGTTGTACAAAATTTGTACTGCCTTTATGACTCTTTGCAACTCATTTATTATGACAAGAGTTACATATGAATAATAGGAAAAGGTTTCAGCCATATGCAGGTTGTTGCAGTTAACATTCCTTGAGAATGGAGATTCATACCTAATAAAATCATTCTGTTAAGTAAGGAGGGAGCATCTCATCAGGCATTCAAGAAACTGGGGGTTTGATTTCAGATCTATTTATATTTCTGGCAATTCTCATTAAATGTATGGTTACAGATACTGGAAATGTGTTCATGTGTCTTTGTGAAAGCCTTCCTTCTAAGGGGCAAAACATACATTAAAGATGTGATTCTAGGAAAGTAATTTGATCTATCTTTTGTCAAACAGGACCCAAGTGGAGAAGGATAGAATCTGAAGTATTGAGTCTAAGAAATAATGGGTTCCTGCAGTGGATGGTGGGAAATAATGTTTTCATTTGGGAGAGGGTGCCAGTGGACTTTGGGAAGAATGTAGGGAAGCTAGAATTTATTGAACTCTATTGTGTTCAAGGCTCTGGACATACTTATTTACATATATCACATTGCTTAATTATTCCAACAACTAGCATATTCTGCCTCTGCAGCCAAGTTACACAGGAAGCCAAATTAAATTCACAGGGTTCTTTGGTGAGTATGGAATCAGAAGAAAAAGAGTTGATTGTGTAATATGAATGTTTAATGTTTGTAATAACTTCCCTGTTAAACATATGCTTGCACATGTAGATCAGAGAGATTGTGACCTTGGGTCTGATCTGCCTCACTCCTGGTTAGATCATGTCTTGGAAAGGTACAATATTTGCCTATTAGACTTTCTCTTTTTTGTGTTCTGTGGCTGACCCACCCCCATTCTTATAGACACTGGCCTGGGAGAAATTATTTCTTTGAGATGACTATAGTAGTTAGTTTTTATTGCAAAAGAAACAACTTGAAAATCCTGTGGTTATGGCACCAAACATTTATTTTTAAGCTCCTAGGTCTGTAGGTCAGCCATGATTCAGTTGATCTAGGCTGAACTTGTCTAGGCCACATTGGATACCAGACTTCTGGTCAGGTTCAAATCTGTTCTTCTGTCTTCTGGGGCCAAGGCTAGAGAGGTCATGGCTCTCTGGGATATGCTCTTCTAATGGCAGATGACAGGAGCACAAGATGGTAAGCAGAAACAGGGGATGTTTCTTAAGGCCTTAGCTTGGAACTGTCACCCTGTCATTTCCCCACAATCTATTGACTAAATAAAGTCACAGGTCAAAGCTCAACATCAGTAGACTGGAGAAGTAAACTCTTGTTAAAATAGTTAAACTGTTCCAATCTACCACAATGACTGAAGACATTTAATATGTCATGTGTTATTTATGTTTTAATTCTCAGAGGACTAGTCCCTTTAGATTCTTGGGAGTGGCAAAGGAGCATGGCATCTTCGTTTTTGCTTTCTATTCTCATCTGCTGGAAGAGGGCATGATTGAATCTTCTGCTTTGTTTTTGAGCATTTTTTTCTGTGAGCCAAACTGACTGTTATCCCTGCCACCAGGTAGGTTAATGCTGTAAGCAATTTTGTAGGAGGTCAAAAACCTGGGGGATGCCTTACTTGGCCTGATGTCAAAGTAGGTGACAGATTCTATTAAATCAGAACCTTTTCCCTTCCTAGTAAATCAGCCTTATGTATCTTTGCTAAAGGTAATTTACTGGACATCCCAAGGCATCAGTGATGTCTGGGCATTTGTGTTTCTACTATACTGGTTGCCTCTGAACATTAAATTACTCACCTATTTCACTGAATATAAAAATGACTATTTCATTCTGAAAAATTACAAAATATACATAGTCAAATGTATGCAATAGATGTACATATCAAGGCTAATTATAAAGCTGTAAAATATTCTACATTATAAACATAGCACAATTTATTGATCTATTCTTCTTATGGATGAACATTTGAATTTTTCCAGTTTGGGACTTTAATTAGTCAATTCTGACACTGCTATAAAGAAATACCTGAGACTGGGTAATTTATAGAGGAAAGGTTTAATTGACTCATAGGTCTGCATGGCTGGGGAGGCCTTAGGAAACCTAGAATCGTGGTGGAAGGGGAAGCAGGCATGTCTTACGTGGTGGCAGGTGAGAGAGAGTGTGAAGGAGAAACTGTCAAACACTCATAAAACCATCAGATCTCATGAGAACTCAGTCACTATCATGAGAGCAGCATGAGGGCAACTGCACCCATGATCCTATTGCCTCCCAGCGGGTCCCTCCCTTGACACGTGGAGATTATAGGGATTACAATTTGAGATGAGATTTGGGTGGGGACACAGAGCCAAACCATATCAGGACTATTATGAACAATATTTCTATGAACTTTTTTCTATTTGTCTCCTGGGGAAATTGTGTTTCTCTTGAGAGTTTCTCCAGGATATAAAATGAGGAATGGAGTCTGAGTCAAAGGATACCAATAATAAATCAGTTATCTGTTTCTGTGTAAAAAAAAATCATAAGTATAGTAACTTAGAACTACCATCATTTTATTTGCTTATAAATTTTGTGTGTCGGTAATCTGGGCTGGTTTCAGCTAGGCAGTTCTTCTGCTGGTCTCTATTCTGGGTTTATTCCTGTGGCTGCTATCATCTGGCAACTCAACTAGAATGAGATGACCCAAGATCACCTCATTCATATGACTTGGTGTTATTGCTGTCAGTCAGACCTCTTTCTCCATGTGGTCTCTTCTCAAGGACTAGCTTGGTATTTTTGCTTATCAGTCATATGATAGCAGGGGGGCAAGAGTAGAAGCTGTAGGTTTCTTGAGACCTAGGTTCAATAATACCACTCCATCACATCTATCTCATTCTACTACAATAGTCAAAGCATGTCATAAGGCCAACTTGGAATGACGAGTTTGGAGAAATAGACTCTAACTATGGATGGCAGAGCCGCAAGTCCATATTGTAAAGGGGGCATGCCTACAAAAATAGGAAAAATTTGTGGTGATGTTTTGCACGAGACACATCTCTAACTTTACTAGGTAATGATGAACCACTTTTCATGTGGTTGTACTTCAAAATTTGTGCACTTACTGGTAGTGAATGAAAATTTTCATTGCTTCATTTTCTTTGCAACTCTTGGTAATGTTAGATTTTGAATTTTTGTTTGTCTGCCCAATATTTAATGGCAGGTTTTTAAAATTTACATTTTCCTAATTAGTAATGAATTTGAGTATCTTATACTTCTTTGCTATTTGGATTTTCTGTTAGATAAAGTGCCTATGTCTTTAGATAATTTTTTGCTTTTGTTTCATTAATGACTGATGGAAGTTTTTAAAATATATATTCTGGATATTAGTCCTTTGTTATAAGACTTACAGATTATTTTTTTGTTACGATGTATTTTGATGAAAAATTCTTAATTTTAATGTAGCTCAATTTCATCAATCTTTTCCTTTTGTTTAGTGCTGTTTGTGATTTTAGAGATTTAGTTATAAAAATCCTGTCTTACCCTGATGCTGTAAAGATAGCCTGTATTGCTATATAAATGCTTTTAAGCTTGTATTTAGCCTGTAATTCTCCTGTATTGCTATGAAATGCTTTTAAGTTTTCTTTTATGCCTCAATTTTCTTATTAATCTGGAACCAAATTTTGTAGTGGTAGTAGTAGCAGTAGTAGTAGCAGTAGTCATAATAGTGGTAGCAGCAGTTCTTGTTACAGATGATTTTCCAATAGATGAAAACCTTGAACTTACTGAAGTTTGACGGGGTTATTTTCAGCTTATTTCCTCACTGAAAAATAGGTTATGAGTTAGGTAAATTGAAGTAAAAATATCTGCTTAAATTGCTAAACATGAGACAATTATATGTGCCTTGAGGACAGGAGCTTTGTAAATAAGCAAGCCTGGAAGAACCTAAGCCTACATGTACCTCCCAATCCTGTCATTTTCATAAAAACCTCCTCCTCCCTCCTTTGGGGAGGCATGCCTGAGGAGTGAGTACAGAGGAAGAAGCTGAGTGGATTCCTTCTTTTTTCTTTCCTATTGTAGAGTGGAGTGGAAATATTCTTCCCTCTGGATGAACTTAGGAACTAGAGAATAATATCCCTGGCCATTCTGATGCTTTTCTTTATTACTAAAGGCATGTGTCAAACTGAGAAACCTTATCTAACTTTACTTTGCTCACATGAATGAGTTTCTTTCAAAACTCTTCAACCATGCAAGGAAGTAATGAATTGCACTGACATTCTGGAGTGCATTGAAAAGTGAGCCCAGGTAGGTAAGAGTCAGGAGATTTGGATTCCAGGTTCTGCTGCTATTGATGATGACCAGAAAGAAGTCACCCTCATTTTCAGGGCTTAAGATTCATCACCTGCAAAATAAGGAAACTTAACAAAATGGTCTTTAAGGTTCTTTCCATCTCTCACAATTACTTATTCCATCATGGCAGTCAGTTGGGTATGTTAAGAGGTAGTATGTTCAGAAGTCTTGCCTACAGGGTCAGCATACTAAAGCCTTACTTAGCTAGCACAAAAGGTCCATGTAGCATGACTGACACAACTGCTATGATGTTAAATTAATTTTTGATAGCAGCAATTTACATGGAGTACAATCATATATATATATATTTTTATAAGTAAACACAAAAGCTTAGGGAACAGTTCACATGGCCTGAAAAAAGTGAACTTTTGTAGAATCATAATGTCTCTTTTAGATTCTAATAAAATGCTAATCTGATCTTATTGCTGTAAAATAAACAATGATTTTTTAAAATATGAAGATTCTTTTAAGATACTGCCCACTTATCTGTTTTCATGTGTTAGAAAGATGATTCATGAAGTCTAGCTTGTGAGTAAGGCTTATCTGGTGGGCTTTCTGAGGAGGCCTTTGGGACTACAGAGTGTCTATTTAAGAGAATGGCAAAGCAATAGAACTTGAATTAATAGATACAGATATTTTTCCCCTTCATCTAATGATTAAGGCAAGTGAGATCGTTGTCCCCATTAAAAGCTCAGGCAGTCTTTACCGATTACTCTGTGGAATATTTGACTAAAATGAAGATAAACTCCTCCTTTAGGATTCTACTATTTTCAAATGCTGGCATTGTATTATTTTGATGGTAAGTTATGTACACTACTTGTCAGACCACAAAGGCTTAGGATAGAGACTAAATTCCATTTTTCTTAGCCATTGGGTGATTCTGGCCTCCTGAAAATTTAAGTGTATGTTCACAGAAGCAATATGAATGTCTCGTGTTATAATAATTCCTATAGCTACAGTCATTTTAGGGCATAATTTAATTTTTAAAATCACCTTTTTAATGAAAATTTTACTCTAGAGTGTTAAAATGGGAAACAAATAGGCTCCATTCAGGCTCATAACTTTCTATGTTATCCAGAAGGGCCTATTAATTAATTGGTCAGGGAAACATTATGATATAATATTAGGAGAATGTTTTTTGGTCTTAGACTGAACAGGTCTGTAACAGGCTATTGGGCTTTGGTTAATTTATTCAAACTCTAAGTCAGTGATTGTAAAAATTTAGTGTGTATCAGAATCAACAGGAGCATTTTTTTAAAGCACAATTTGCTGGGTTCCCCTCCCAGTTTCTGATTCACTAGATGTAGGGTGGGAAGACTTAGAAAAATATGCATTTCTCATAAGTTTCCTGGTGATGCTGCTGGTCCCAAAACCATTCTTTGTGAGTTATTACCCAAGTCAGTTTCAAGGGAGGCTAACAATATCTCCTGGAATGATTGTATTCAATAGTTACTCTTTATGAATGAAGCAAATCCCAAGGTATATGACAAATAGGAACATTTTAGTTAATATTCGTTTCCTTTCCCAACTATCTCTTCTTCCAATAAACAGTAAGAAGGTGCTCTGTGGGATATGATGGATGAATAGGGCAAGAACCCTATCTTCATGAATCTTTATTTAAATAAGAAACAAAACCCCACGTTTGTGACAATTTTAAAAACGGATCATTAAACAATGAAAGGCTAAATTACTTTTTATATTGACTTATTGGCACTTGAGGATTTGAGAAGAGGGAGAGATCACTGGGGCCAGTTACTGGTCAGGGAAGGCCTCACTGAATAGGTGAGATTTAATTACTTCTGGAGCAAGAAGTTCTATATTATCTGCAGGTCAGTAACAGATTATGAAGAATCCTAAAAGCCAGGTGGAGGGATTTAGACTGGAAGTGGTTAGCACTAGGATGGGAAAATACTTTAGGCTTTTGAGCAAAGGAATAATATTATGAAAGTTTTTCTTCAGGAAAACAAGCCCAAATGGAGTGTTCAGAAAGTTAGGGTATGAAAAATGTGACACAATTTCCTCCTAGTAAGAGACTGTTACAGCAGTGGACACACCAGCTTATTTTGCAATGGGAGCAGCTGGAGTGCAAACTAGATCAGCCTTATGGGAAGAGCTTTTCCAGCATTCGTCTTCTATTGCATAGCTGTGTGCATCTGCTCCCTCACTAGAATGTGGGGCCTATTCCTTTGAATCTCACAGTATCTCCTATTGTGTCTTTCACAGACAGGCGGCTGACTGGCAAATGTGAGCTGAATTAAATTAAAGGAGATTTGAAAAGTCTTTTTGATGACTGGTTGTGAAAGAGAAAGGACAAAGTAACAAGACCGATAGCTCTGATACGCAGGGTTTTGAGGTTAGTTTTAAAGTTAAGAGTAAACAGGAGGGTTTGGACAGGTAGCCAACAGGGGTTATAACGATTTTACTATGGGTCTGGCATTGCTATAATGTCCAGGCATCCAAGTGGAAATTTTCAGAGACTGCAACCCATGCAAGTGATCAGGATGGAGGATGTGAATGTCACTGGACTACAGAATTATAGTTGAGGAAGGAATCTCAATTTTACTCCAATCCCTTACCTAATACAGGAACTGACTCTATACCCTTGTTACTCGAAGTGTGATTTCCAGATCCTCAGCATTGACAAGATGTGGGAGCCTGTTGGAAATGAAAATTCTTGGCCCTACTCCAGACCCACTGAATCAGAATCTGCATTTATACAAAATCCCCAGAGGATCTGTGTGGACACTAAATATTAAGAAGCATTGTGTGAATACCATTCCTGATTTGTACTAATTACTTCATACTTCTAGTAAAGGAGGGCTTGTTATCTCATAAGGTAACCCATTCTCTTTGGACACCTCTAATTGTAATAGTTTAGACCTAGACATACTCTCTGGGGACAATTATGTAGAAAAACAGTTATCAACCTTGACTACAAATTGGAAATACCTAGGGAGCTTTAAAAACTAATGCCTGCACTGCATACCCACTAGAATGGTTAAAATTAAAAAGACTTAACTATTTGCTTCAGCAATTCAACTCCTCAGTATTTATCCAAGGAAAACTAAAGTATATATCTAGAAAAATATTTGTCCAACAATGTCTATATTAGCCTCATTCATAACCCCAAATAGGAAGCAATTCAGATGTCCATCAGCAGCAGAATGGATTTTAAAAATCTACATATAGTCATACAAGGGATTGTCACTCAGTGATAAAGAGGAACAAATTGTTGATACATGCCATAACATAGATGGGCTTCAAAAATATTACGGTGAGGGAAGCCAAGCATGAAAGTGATGTGCTATAAGGTTCCATTCATATGAATTTCTAGAATAGGTAAAAAATAATCCATAGTGATAAAAATCAGAACAGTGATTACCTTTGGGAGGTGGTAAGGTGAAGATTGATTGTAAAGGGGATTAAGGGAACTTCCTGGGGTGAAATGGTCCATATTGTGATGGCGGGGGCGGGGGTAGGTTACAGAGGTGTATGCATCTGCCAAATGATATGAAAGGTTTGTGCATTTAATGGTATGTAAATTACAACTTAAAGAAAATATCAGTTCTTGAGTTACACCTCAGAGGTTCTGACTTAACAGGTCTGGGAATGTAGCACAGGCACTGGAGTCTTAAAATTTCACCAGGTGATTCTACTGAACAGCCAGGTTTGAACCACTGTTGTGTTGGATATGGAGAAGGACAACGCATGACCCTATGGGTGGGTAAAGAAAGCAGAGGGGGCAAAGAAGATTGAGAGAACAGGAGAAGACACAGAAAAGGAGCACATCAAGGGAACTAGGGGAGAGGTCAAATCAAGGGAAGACTAAACAGAGAAAGAAGTACAGTCATGCTCCACATGATGATGTATCCATCAATGACAGACCATGTATACAACAGTGGTCTTAAAAGATTATAATGTGGTATTTTTACTGTACTTTTTCCATGTTTAGATATGTTTAGGTATACAAATAGTTACCATTGTGTTACAGTTGCCTACAGTATTCAGTACAGTAACAAGTTGTACAGGTGTGTAGCCTAGGAGCAATAGGCTATACCATATAGCCTAGGTGTTTAGTAGGCTACAGCATCTAGGTTTGTGTAAATACGCTTTAGGATGTTCACACAACAATGAAATTGCCTAATGATGCATTTCTCAGAACATATCCCTGTCATTAAGTGATGCGCAACTGTACTCTAGAAGTCAATCAGAATGGAAATGAATAGGTCCACTCTCATAAGGTGATTTGAATGGAAATATGAAAAAAGTAACAGATGACAGTGTAAATGAGGAAATTTGTGGTAAGAAAGACAACACAGGCCAGACCCGGTGGCTCATGCCTGTAATCCCAGCACTTTAGGAGGCTGAGATGGGCAGATTGCCTGAGGTCAGGAGTTTGAGACCTGCCTGGCCAACATGGTGAAACCCCGTCTCTACCAAAAATACAAGAAAATTGGCCAGGCGTGGTGGTGCGTGCCTATAATCCCAGCTACTCGGGAGGCTGAGGCAGGAGAATTGCTTGAACCAGGAAGGTGTAGGTTGCAGTGAGCCAAGATCTCACCACTGCACTCCAGCCTGGGCGATGGAGTGAGACTCTGTTCCAAAAAGAAAAAAAACAAATAACAAAAACAAAAAAAACAGCAGGCACAATACAAATTGGAGTGACTTTAGACAGTATGTGCCTGTAAAAACCAAATCTGACTTAGTTTTATCCTCATATGAGTAATGAAATATTCCTATGGAATTCAAATATCCTGAAAATGTTTAGTTGTCATGTCATTATTCTTGAGGGACAGGTTCCTGAGCCTCCCTCTTTGGGTGGTTGCAAGGGAAATTCTATATATTTATCTTGTTTTGCTGCCATTATGCAAGCACTAAATGTCTTTATTGTAAAGCAATTTCCAACTGTAAGCTGAGCTTATAGCAAGGGCCCTGGGAAGAGAGTTATTATAAAGGGTTTGGAAGGTTTTATAACTAACTGTCCTATCATTTCTAAATAGCATTGTAAATATTGGCTTCTGTCAACCTTTAACTGCACACTCCTACATCGTTTGTCAGAGTTAAGTATTATTTTCTCCAAAGCCTTTCAGGAAACCACACAGAAATTTCGTTTTGGTTCTGTTCTTTGGTGAAAAACTCAGATTGAAACAGTAACTAGAGAATTGAATGAGGAAGAATATGCATGACGGGGAGCGCTTTGAGCCTAATGCTTTTTGCTGTACTTGTCTCTTAGCTAAAACAAAGTCCCTTAAATTAGATGCAGGTGAAGGACCCTGAAAACCTCAAGTGGGATTTTCTACAGAGGTATTTTTGACCCCACCATGAGGGAAATCTCTGTGGATACTTCTGGAGAGAAATCGTCTGTGCTCATAATTCAGCGCTCTGTGCACTGAGTGATTGATTTGGCTCCTCTAATAGGAAGAAGGATGAAACATTTCATATGTTATGAATTAATGTTTCAAATTCAATGTTCCGTGTCAGAGAAACAGATATGTGCTCATCAGCATGCTCTCCTGAAGGCATCATAGCAAAGACCACAGAAACATTTGGACAGTCTGTGCCTTATCAAATACCCTTACCTGAATCACATCATTCTTTCCGGGACAGTTAACACAGCAGGCAGTTCAGAGTAATGAGCTCTATTTGATGTCCCTGAAGTTGATCTCCAGCATGCTTGTTGTATTAGCAAGCTGGTGTGTCCAGAGAAAGCAGAATAGAAAAAAATAATCAGACCTTAAAGAAATTTTCCTGCTTCACAGTGACAAATTAAGGTACTGCCACAGCTGGCAGAATGATGGACCTTGAAGCAACATTAGCTTGAAAGTTTAGCTTTCTCAAGTTTGTGACATGGAGCTCTGTCTTCTATCAGGGGTGGGATTTTCACACAGGGGGAGAATGTTTTCATTAATAAGATGCAAGATTTCCTTCTGTACTCCTGTTCCCTCATGCCCCAGTTCCCACACTGCCTGCCTCTCCCTGCTCCCACAGCTGTAAGAAGAGATTGGGAAACCTGCTTTATGATTGACTGCCTATTTGTATTATGGCCATAGCCTTTTTGTGAATTCTAATACTCTTAGAAAGCAAAATGTTCTGGAGTCTAAATATTGACAATTTAGATGTTTTGTACATGATAAAGTGAGAAAGGAACAGCTACTGGCCTAAAGCTACCTTTTTAAAACAGAATTGTAGATTTTGCTTTATTATGTTTTTCAAATGTGGAAAGGGATTATCAGGTTATTTGGTACCTAATTAAGTCCAGTAGTGGAATGAAGGACAATTTTATTGCAAATTTTATTCACGGTTCTTGCTAGTTGGTATATTCTGTTATTTTTGTGATTCAACTACTTAAACATATGAAATATACACAGTCTTGCTTTTTTAGACTCAAAGGTGTGACGAAGGATGTTAGGAGAAAGGGAAAAGGGAAGAATGAACTTAGGAGACTTTGGGAAAGTCATGTATCTTTTGGTTTGTTACCAATCTATCTTCCTCAAAATATTTTTAATTCTCACCTCTGCTTTGTGGGGATAATAAGTATTTCATAATATAAAGAAGCCCTTCGGCTTCTAAGATATATATGTATGTATGTATATATATGTATATTCATAGAATTGAACTAAGATGTGTATATATATATATATATATTTTTTTCCTTAAAATCTAAATCTTGTTTCCAGAATCATTTTTACCCAAATAACCTTCCTTAAGGTAAGGGTTAATTTATCTAAGACTTACCCCCGGCAAGCTGGCCTTCCTGGAAAGAAGATGGTCTACAAAACTCTATGGAAATTGGTTATGGCGCAGTGCATATGACAGTCCATCCGGGTCAACTACAAGGGTGGCTTAGCTGTCTGCCACTCCACTCCCTACCCATATAAAGACAGTGATAGTCGCTTCCACAAACATGATGGTTGATGTAGTGAATTCTACTGCTAGTTAGTTATCTCATTTGGCTGTAACCACAAGGTTTAGATCCCAACTCACTGACCCAGTGAAGATCCTGGTGCTTCTTTCATTCATTAATGCTGAGTTGACAGGATAGAGGTGGAGCCAAGGTTTTGGCAAGTCATATTACTATTACACTCTGGTCTCTAATAATGCTGCCTTAATCAGGCTCAGAGTCTGACATCCAGCCCTGTTAGATCTCTACTGGCTGCCCTAGGATGAATGAGTAATGGGGGACCTGCATATCTGTTACTAATCCTTTCTCTGAGTTGTTCCCAAAGAATGCAGTTCCAATATACAGTGTAGGCACTGCTTGACCATTTGCCCTTGTTTTTACATTATTCTTAGTTTCCATTTTATTCTATGTTAAGACAAAACTTAGGTCATTTTCTCTGTGGACCCTATTGTTGATGAATCCATTAATTTCTAATCTGAACCCTAGAGTTTTCCATTTTACCACCTAAAGTGTCATCTTTCTTCCATGATACTTGGAGTCTGGAGTCACTTTCATCAGTACTCTTTCTAGCTCCTGTAATTCTCAAAGACATCTTGGAATTTCATGTTTAATACAGAGCTTTGTATTAGAGAGTTTCTAGGTGAGTCACACAACCAAAAAATGACCTTTTGTGTTCTGCAGTAAGAACACTTAATCTCTATCTAATGTGAATAGTTCTTACCTTGTATCTCCTCCATTGTGGGTGTTAAATATTCAAGGACATCTTATCAAGTACCTGTCAATATTAATATTCTTCATTTAAAAATATAAACCTCTAGAGAAGATGGACTGTGTATAGCTACAATATTACTCTATGTCTACGAATTATCTTTGGAGGAAGTTGAGCACACTTAAAGTAGACATTGAGTTTCTTATAGTCAGTGTTTTCTTTGCCTGGCTAGTTTGTCTATTTTTATTTTAATAGAAATGAGTTGGAATAGAACTAGGAGGTGAACATTGAGGTATTGCTCTTTTATCTGGGAAAAGATATTTTCTCCAGACACACTAAAATCTTATTAATTCTGACAAGACTGTGCTAGAATCGAAGAGAATTTTCCTGGCCACTTCACACTGGATCTATCTACCTTTACTGAACTCATCGTGCACTCTGTGTTTTAGTGCTTGAGCACAAACCACCTCATTCTGTTCTATTGCTGTTGCATTTAAGTGTCTTGTTTTCCCAAGCAGGTTTCACAATTGAAGATGGAAACCCTTATATTGACATTTCTTTGTCTCCTTCTTGTCATTGTCTAAGTGCTATAGCACAGCACGTTGTTTTTAAAAAAACTTCATTATGAATGAAAGGAGTTACTGAGAGGGAGAGGAAGTATAATAAGAAGCAAATGATGTGAAAGAGGTATGCTCCCATCTTCATTTTGTTTTTTTCTTTAGCTAGGAGAGTATCCTTTTCTTACATCATCCTCTTGGGAATTTCATAAAATCCATCTTTGTCTTTTCAGGCGCCCCTCTCACACATTGTCACCTGCTCAAACTTTTCAAGCAAGCTTGTACTATCATCCAGAGTGAAGCTCTGTGTGTTCCTTTCTTAAAAGCCAATTTCCTTAAAAGAAATTAGAAGTGTCATTAATCAGTACCGACTTTAGGCCTGCTGAGAGGGGATACTGCACTGAGCCCCAATATACAGAGGGCTCTACTATATTGTGGGGGCTTGGGGCAGACTTGAGGTGTTCAGGCAAAGGTATCTTCACATGTATGTGAAAATTTGCAACATGAGGAATGCAGAGACTTCAGGGGAAAGAAGCGAGTGTAGCAGGCCACAGGGATTCCCTACATGGTCATGTTCTTACTGAGAAAATCAAGGACTCCCAGAATTATAAATTAAAATCTTGTCTTCCAGCTTGTTACAAAGACATATAATATGTGGGCCTCCATGTGTATTCTACCCCAATCTTGCAAATGTTAGGGAAGGATCTATCTGCAATCATCCAAAAATTCTGTGCTTCCCCCACCCCTTTTATTTGCCTGTGTTTTTATTCTTGTTAAACAGAGGTCACCAACACAGTGCTTTTTGAAAGCAATGAGATTGCATTGTCTGCCAGGCTTCTCTTTAATGAAATGTGTAGGTACCCCAAGTGTCTACAAAGTCCGTGTTTACGGAAATCTTGTATTTCACTCCAGTATAGCTTATGAAAATAATGAATTTGCATGTCTTTCAGTGGTAACCTGTTCATTTACGGACAGTGATTGAGAAAAACAAACGGTTAAACTATTTGAGAATTTTAGATGGTATCTTAGTTTGAACTCTTACAACAAAGTACAGTAGACTGGATGGCTTAAACAACAAACATGTATTTCTCATAGTTCTGGAGACAGGGAAGTCTGAGATCAAGATGCCCACAAATTCAGCGTGTAGTGAGCGCCTACTTCCTGGTTTGCAGGCAGCAACCTACTTTCTATCTTAGCATCACAGAAAGAGAGTTCTTCTGTTTCTTCCACTTTCTGTAAGGACATTCATTCCATCATGAGGGCCTCACCTTCATGACCTAACTTCACTCCAATTACCTCTCAAAGGCCCCACCTTCAGATATCACATTGGGGATTAGGGCTTCAACATATGAGTTATGGGGGGACACAAACATTTAGTACATGGCAGATGAAGAGTGCATTTTTAGCTATGTGTAAAAGGGACCTTAGCCATGATAATTTAAAAGTTGTAAGAAACGATAGCTCACACAAACATAAGGAGAAAGCAAAAGACAAAGCAGAAGGTGGCATTTAGTAAAAATGACTTCAAGACAAAGTAATTTCCTCACCTTGAATGGAAAGCTCTATGAAACAGATAACAGTTCTAACATTAGGCCTGGCTGTAAATAAGCAATTACGTTGCTGACCTTCCTGTTCAGTAGTTGTTACAAAGTTAATCTCACTCAATTGAATTTTAATTATTATTTTGTCCCTGTCCTCGACTTTTAGAGAGAGGAATTTTTTACCCTCTTTTCATCGCATCAGTTTTTTCTCTGACACATTTTGTTCTGGGGAAATGTTTTATGGCATTATTACTGTTGTTTTTTTTTTTTCACTCCAAAGTGGAAAGCGTCATAGTTGATTCATCTTTGTCTTGTCAAACACTTCACTCATCTTGACATTTGCAGAAGGCTTCAAAGGTGTGTCTTCTATTAGTAATATTAAATTGCTATTGTGCTTATAATTTGCAACAGAGTTTGAATAGGATGCAAAAAATCTGACTCTGGCATTTGTTAACCGAATGATGCATTGTCAACAACCTTGGCTTTCTGTTCTGTTATGGTTGATGGAGAAAGAAAATCACTCTGAAAATAATATCACTTTATTCACTTAGAACAAACATGAATAGACAGTATTTGTGATGTTGGCTTTGATTTCCATACATTTCCAGGCTTTATATCATAATCTGTACACCAAGTGGTTCAGACACCACCAAGTGGTTCAGACACTCTCTTGACCCCTCCCTATACCTCAGAGTGTAACTCTTTATAAAAAAGTATTTAAATGAGGACAGTAGCCTAGAGAAATTCTTATTATGAATATAAAATATTCACAGCAATCTTGTTATAACAAAAAAGTTGGAAATAGCCTAAAAATCAGTAGGAAAATAAATATATAGTCACACAATGAAGTAGTGGACTGTAGGGAACCAACCCCCACATCACCTGTGGGTACCCCGAGTTTGGTGGCAACAAAGGAATGAGAAAAAGACAGATTAAGAACACATATAGTGGTACCAGGGGGCCATTACTTGTAGTGGAGGCAGTGAAGGCCCTGAGCTCTGGTTTCCACTGTATTTATTGTTTACGATCCCTTTGATCTATAGGGTAGGGGTGGAGTAATGGTGGAGAGAAGGTGACGTGATGGTGGGGTGAATCAGTGAGCCAGAACTGGTGTGTCATTCTAAAGATTGATAGTGGCGGTTTTGGAGTTTCACAAAACAAGAACATGTGGTTATCTTTACCCTATTATCTATGTGCAGCTGGTGGAACACGGGCCTTACAAGGAGCCTACAAGTCTAGTTACGTCTTAGTGCTATGAAGGGGTTTTACATCCTTGAGCACAATGTTTATGGTAACAGAGCCTAGGTCACCCTGCACCGGAACATGAGGCATAGAGAAGTTTGCCTCCCCAGAGGCCTCTGGCAGTTTGCTGTGGTTTGTTGTTCTCAGTTTATATGTTACTGAAAACCAATTTATGTAGGCACTGTGTAAGTTTTTTCTCCTTTGCCGCTTCCCCCAACACTGGACAAAAATGAGAATGAACCGACTGAACCTACATGTATTAACATGGACAAATCTCAAGAGCATGTTGAGAAGAAAAATGTTGCAAAGGAAGGCACATAGTATGTGTGGCTGGCATTGCTTCTTTTCTTTGACATCTAGTTGTTCTCTCCTATGGGGAACATGGAAGGATTTTATATCTATGTTCTCTTGAAGTTAGATATGGCCCCGTTACATGCTTCCACTGGTAAAATGTGAGCAGCAGTGATGTCCACCACTTCATGGAAGCATTTAAGTGCTTCTTTTTGGTGCAGGCCTCTCTTTTTCTCTCCTTATGTTGGTGATTGTGGAAACACATCAAAGCATGTATTATGTGGAGGCATAATGCTGAGTCACCACATGGGGGAAGCTACCCTGGGGGAGTTGCCTGGACCCATATCAGACTTCAAGTAAAAACTAAACCTTCATCGTTTTAAGCCACTGAGATGGCTCTGCTGAGTGTGGGGGAAGCTGGAGTGTTTACCCGCCAACTTCTATTTCTCATTAGTTGTAAGTGTTTAATCTGTGGCACTTTTAGGCTGCCCAAGTTCCATCACTGAATAAGCCCTTTGGCATATGGAAGCAGAGGAACTTGGGTGGTTTCAGTGAGAATCTGTCAGTGTACACATGAATTGTCTACTGAAGCTCTGAGTAAGGTCAGAGGTAGACCAAAGGAATAAGGGACAGTGCATCTGCCATGGGATCATACAGTCAAATATGCACATATGCTACTTATTGTCAAATACAGATACATTGTTTCTGTTTTGTTAATTTTTGGGGGGGGTGTTAATTATTGTATTTTGGAAATGTTGAGGGAATGGCAAGAGGATATGGTGGAACAAAATTGTATAGGTGAAAGAGAAAAAGTAGAAGAAAGTGAAGACTATAGACAGTGGTGATGGGAGGAGTGAGGGGGATGTGCAAAGATGTCCGTTCTTATTTCCTAGGTATAATTTTTTCAGTTACCAATTAAGAGATGAGTTGTTTTTCCTTGGGCATTTGCCCTATATTTGTGTGGTGTTGTTGCTAGGAGAATTATAACAAGTTCTATATGGCCTCTAGCTCAAAAAAGTTTGCACAAACTCAATAATAAAGCAAAATAAATCAGTATTCATTTCTGTTAAGTTAAACTTTATCTTAAACCATTGGAGCTGAATATCTTTTAGACTTGTAAATTTTTCAGATTTTAGAAAAGTAATATGGTTTATATATTTTATATTACTTATAACTCCCCAGGAGGATCTGGAATCTCACCACCTCATCAAATACATTTATGCATTAAAATGTAGAAGTGTTAAACAAAGTGGGATAGAGACTATAATTAGTCTCTTACCAGTTTAAACCAGGTTTTGCCGACAGATGAGTTCAAGTTGGATAAAGTTTGGCTGACAATAGAGTTAAGAAAAATATTTGTTTTTAGGGCCTTATGAATTATGCAATAGTATATAATAAGATATAGACATACTAATCTACTTTTAAAAATCACTAAAGAGACTGTGTGTGGTGTCTCATGCCTGTAATCCCAGCACTTTGGGAGGCCAAGGTGGGTGGATCACCTAAGGTCAGGAGTTTGAGACCAGCCTGGCCAACATGGTGAAACCCTGTCTCTACTAAAAATACAAAAATTAGCCAGGCGGGATGGTGGGTGCCTGTAATATCAACTACTCAGGAGGCCGAGGCAGGAGAATCACTTGATTCCAGGAGGGTGGAGATTGCAGTGAGCTGAGATCACACCACTGCACTCCAGCCTGGGTGACAAGAGCAAAACTACATCTCAAAAAAAAAAAAAAATCACCAAAGGAATAAATGAACTAAGAACTTTAGTATGGTAGTCAGCCTCCAAGATGGCCCTCAATGATTCTCACTTCCAATCTAAATAAGGTTGACCTGTGTACCCGAGTGAGTATTGCAGAAATGACCAAGTGTGAATTCCGAGGGTAGGTCATAAAAGACATGTGACTTCTGCCTGGCCTTTTCTCCTCAATCACTAGCTCTGGGGGAAGTCAGCCAGCATATCTTGAGGATACTCACTCAGTCATGCAAATGAGTAACTTTGTAATCCAATCCTCCAGCTTTTGTCAAGCCTTCTGATGACCTCAGCCCTAGCCAAGGTCTTAATAAGACATTGAACCAGAACCACCTAGCTGAGCTGTGCCCAGATTCTCTACCCAAAGAAACTATGTAAGCTAACAAACGTTACTGTTTTAAACTCCTAAACTTTGAATTAAGTTTTTCTTACAGCAATAGATAACTAATACAGATTTGGGTACCTGGAAGTGAAGTGCTGCCATAACAAAAACCTAAAATACAGGAGTGGCTTTGGAACTAGGCTATAAATAGGTGGAAGCTAGTTAGGACATTGAGGAGAGTGTTAGTGAAAACCAGGCATGTGCATAGACTACTTTCGAAGTAGATCCTCTAACTCTACTCAAGTCTTAAGATGACTGCAGCACCAGCTGACATCCTGGTTGAAACCTTATGAAAGACTTTGAGTCAGAACTACTCAGCTAAGAGATTCCTGAATTCTTTACCCACAGAAACTGCATGCATATTTGTTGCTGTTCTCAATGGCAAAGTTTCAGGGTAATTTGTTATATAATAATAGATGATCAGTACATATAATAAGAACAAAGACATATAAGCTGGTAATGAGAAATCATAGACCTCATGGTAATTCTCTAGTAGCTATAAATTAGTTACTAAACTTTTCCTTTCTGTTGTGAAGAAAGTATTTGCCACATGTTTGCATGTAATATGTATAGCTCCATAAATCTCAGATGTATTATTTATCTGCTTAGATTAAAAACTACTAAAGCTCATTCTCCTGTTAGCGACACGAGAATCAGCCTACAAAAAGCTGATCTTGGTGTTTGAGAGCTATTCTGTTCTATTTATTTTTATTTTGATAGCTTTCAGGGTACAAGTGGTTTTTAGTTACATGGATGATTTCTGTAGTGGTGAATTCTAAAATGTTAGTGCACCCATCACTCAAGCAGTGTATACTCTATGCAATATGTGGTCTTTTATCCCTCACAACCCCCTTCCAACTTCCCCTATCTGAGTCTCCAAAGTCCATTATATTATTCTGTATGTCTTTGCATCCTTATAGCTTAGCTCCCACTTATAAGTGAGAATATATGGTATTTCATTTGGCATTCCTGAATTACTTCGCTTAGAATAATGGACTCCAGTTCCATCCAAGTTATTGTAAAATACATTATTTAGTTCCTTTTTATAGCTGAGTGGTATTCCATCGTATGTTTGTGTATACATATATGTATATGTATACTCACGATGCATATATGTATACACATGCATATATGTATATGTATGCACACATGTATACACACACATATATATGTATACACACACACCTCACATTTTCTTTATTCACTCACTTGTTGATGGACACTTAGATTGGTTCTATATCTTTGCAATTTTGAATTGTGCTGCTATAGACATGTGTGTACATGTGTCTTTTTAATATAATGACTTCTTTTCCTTTGGGTGGATACCCAGTAGAGTGGGATTGCTTGATTGAATGGTAGATCTACTTATTTCTTTAAGTAATCTCCATACTGTCTTCTATAGAGATTGTACTAATTTACATTCTCACCAGCAGTGTAAAAGTGTTCCCTTTTCACCACATCTATGCCATTATCAATTGTTTTGACTTTTTAATTATGGCCATTCTTGCAGGATTAAGGTGGTATCTTACTGTGGTTTTAATTTGCACTTCTCTGATGGTTAGTGATGTTGAGTATTTTTCATGTTTGTTGGTTGACTGTATATCTTCTCTTGGGAAATATCTTTTCAATCTTCTTTTGATAAATGTCTATTCATGTCCTTTGCCCACTTTTTGATACAATTATTTGTTTTGTTACTCCTGATTTGAGTTCCTTGTGAATTCTGGATACTAGTCCTTTGTCAGATGCATAGTTTGCAAATATTTTCTCCCATTCTGTGGGTTGTCTGTTTAATGACTTTTTTATTCTGTGTAGAAGCTTTCTAGTTTAATTAGGTCCCATTTATTTTTGTTTTTGTTTATTTGCTTGGGGGTTCATGAATTCTTTGCATAGACAAATGTCCAGGAGTTTTTCCAATGTTATCTTCTAGAATTTTTATAATTTCCAGTCTTAGATTTAAGTCTTTGATCCATCTTGAGTTGCTTATTGTATAAGGTGAAAGATGGGGATCCAGTTTCATTCTTCTACATGTGGCTTGCCAATTTTCCCAGTACCATTTATTGTATAAGGTCTTTTGACCAATTTATGTTTTTGTGTGCTTTGTCGAAGATCAGTTGGCTATAAGTATTTGGCTTTATTTTTGTGTTTTCTATTCTGTTCCGTCGGTCCAAGTGCCTATTTTTATGCCAGTACCATGCTGTTTTGGTTACTATAGCCTTGTATTAATAGTATCATCTGAAGTCTTGTAATGTGATATCTCCAGATTTGTTCTTTTTGCTTAGTATTGCTTTGGCTATTCAGACTCTTTTTTTGGTTCCATATGAATTTTAGGATTGTTTTTTCTAGTTGTTTGAAAAATGATGATGGAAATTTTTATCGAATCTGTAGATTGCTTTGCGAAGTATGGTCATTTTCACAATATTGTTTCTTCCTATCCATGAGCATGAGATATGTTTCCATTTGTTTTTGTCATCTATGATTTCTTTCAGTAGTGTTTTTTAGTTCTCCTTGCAAAGATGTCTCACCTCCTTGGTTAAGTATACCCCTAGTTATTTTACTTTTCTTGCAGCTGTTGGAAAGGCATTGAGTTCTTTTTTTTTTTTAATTTTTTTTTAATTTTTTAAAATTTTTATTGTATTTTAGGTTTTGGGGTACATGTGAAGAACATGCAAGATTGTTGCATAGGTACACACGTGGCAGTGTGATTTGCTGCTTTCCTCCCCTTCACCTATATCTGGCTTTTCTTCCCATGCTATCTCTCCCCAAC
>CAUYLG010014660.1:0-59970 GCA_963573385.1 Cacajao melanocephalus | reverse complement strand
TTTAATACCCATTTTTAGACTGCATTCTAGCCTGGGCAATAGAACAAGACTCCCGTTCTCTCTCCCTCTTTCTCTTCCTCTTTCTTTCTCTCTTACATTCTTTATTTTTCTTTCTTTCACTCTTTCTTTCTTCTTTTCTCTTTCTTTCTTTCAAAAAAAAAAAAACTCTCAATAAACTAGGTATTGGTGGAACGTATCTCAAAATAATAAAAGGTATTTACGACAAACCCACAGCCAATATCATACTGAATGAGCAAAAACTGGAAGCATTCCCTTGAAATCTGGCACTAGACAAGGATGCCCTCTCTTACCACTCCTATTCAATATAGTATTGGAAGTTCTAGCCAGAGCAATCAGGCAAGAAAAAGAAATAAAGTGTATTCAATTAGGACAGGAGGAAGTCAAATTGTCTGTATTTGCAGACAACAGGATTGCATATTTACAAGATCCCATCATCTCAGCCTAAAATCTCCTGAAAATGATAAGCAACTTCAGCAAAGTCTCAGGATACAAAATCAATGTGCAGAAATCACAAGGATTCCTATATACCAATGACAGACTTAAAGAGAGCCAAAACAAGAACGAACTGCCATTCACAATCACTACAAAGAGAATAAAATACCTAGAATACAACTAACAACGGATGTAAAGGACCTCTTCAAGGAGAACTACCAACCACTGCTTAAGGAAATTAGGACACAAACAGATGGAAAAACATTCCATGCTCATGGTTAGAAAGAATCGATATTGTGAAAATGGCCATACTGCCCAAAATAATTTATAGATTCAACACTATCCCCATCAAGCTACCTATGACCCTCTTCATGGAACTGGAAAAAAACCACCTTAAACTTCACAGGGAACCAAAAGAGAGTCCGCATAGCCAAGTCAATTCAAAGCAAAAAGAATGAAGCTGGCGGCATCATGCTACCTGACTTCAAACTATACTACAAGACTACAGTAATCAAAACAGCATGGTATTGGTACCAAAACAGACATATAGACCAGTGGAACAGAACAGAGGCCTCAGAGACAACACCACACATCTACAACCATCTGATCTTTGACAAACCTGACAAAAACAAGCAATGGGGGAAGGAGTCCCTGTTTAATAAATGGTGTTGGGAAAACTGGCTAGCCATGTGCAGAAAGCAGAAACTGGACCCCTTCCTGAGACCTTACACTAAAATTAACTCCAGATGGATTAAAGACTTAAACATAAGACCTAACACTATCAAAACCCTAGAAGAAAACCTAGGCAAAACCATTCAGGACATACGCATAGGCAAGGACTAAAATACCAAAAGCATTGGCAATACAAGCCAAAATAGACAAATGGGATCTAATTAAACTCCACAGCTTCTGTACAGCAAAAGAAACAATCATTAGAGTGAACCAGCAACCAACAGAATGGGAAAACTTTTTTGCAATCTACCCATCTGACAAAGGGCTAATATCCAGAATTTACAGAGAACTAAAACAGATTCACAAGAAAAAAACAAACCCATTCAAAAGTGGGCCCTTTGCCAGACGTGTAGATTGCAAAAATGATTGTTTCTTTGATGATCACAAAGCCTACTGTCTTTCCACTTCAGCAGATAGTAGAATGTAAGGCTAATGCATTATTATGGGGGCTTTGACTTTCAAGTAAAGGAGTCACAGAGAATATTTAAAAGAGATTCTTTCTTTTGAACCAGAAAGGTTCATATCAGGGAATATTATAGGTAGAGGGGATGCGGGGGGCAGGATATTACAAAACAATCAATCCTCTGGGAGTTTTTCAAAACATACATGCCTAGCTTCTCCTTTCTCACAGCTGTTTCCTATTTGCTCCTGGTAGTTGGGGTTGTTTGAAGTCTCTCTCAGTATCCTTGTTGCCATCCAGTCCAACCAGTCATTTTTTTTTTTTCAGGAGAAAACTGAGGACTGAAGTAGCCAAGTGATTTGCTTAATGTTTCAAACTTGCTAAATGCCAGGATTTTATACTCACTTTATAATAATGTGTGTATGTGTGTGTGTACTTTTACTTGTTCTTATAAACCATTAAATGCGTGTTCATAGCAAGTTGAGCAATATTGAAGTCTGTAAGAAAACTTTTTTTTTTTTAAGACAGGGTCTCATTCTGCCACCCAGGCTGGAGTGTAATAGTGCAATCATGGCTCACTGTAGCCTCGACCTTCAGAGCTTAGCCAGTTTTTCCACTTGAGCTTTCCAAGTAGCTGGGACCACAGGTTCATGCCACCATGCTAATTAAAAAAAAATTTTTTTTGTAGAGATGTGTTTTGCCATTGTGTTAGTCCATTTTCACACTACTATAAAGAACTTCCCAAGACTGGGTAATTTATAAAGGGAAGAGGTTTAATTGACCCACAGTTTCACATGCCTGGGGAAGCCTCAGGAAACTTATAATCATGGCAGAATCGGAAGCAGGCACATCTTACATGGTGGCAGGTGAGAGAGAGAGAGCATGTGTCAGCACAGGAAAAACTACCATTTATAAAACGATCAGATCTCATGAGAATTCACTTGCTATCATAAGAACAGCAGGGGGAAGCCATCCCAATAATCCAATCACATCCCACCAGGTCTCTCCCTAAACACATTTATAATTTAAGATGAGATTATAATTTAAGATAAGATTTAGGCGGGGACACAAAGCCTAACTATATTAGCCACGTTGCCCTGGCTGTTATCAAACTCCTGGACTCAAGCAGTCCTCTTACCTCAGCCTTCCAAACTGTGGGGATTACAGACATAAGCCACCATGCCCAGTCAGAAAACATTATTTCTGATTTTCCTTTTGTACTTGGTCTTACTGAGGTAATCAATATTAACAGTTGGATAGTTTTTCCATACTTTTCTTTGTTGGTATTTCTTTCATCTTATAAATCAGGGATATATTTCCAGGTCAATAAAGATGGTTTATTTTCCCATTGTTATTGAGATATAATTGACATAACATGAAATTTACTCTTTTAATGTATATAACTATAATGTAGTTTTTGATATATTTGCAAGGTGTGCAACATCTACCTTATCTAATTCCAGAACATGTTTATCATCCCAGATAGAAACGTGTCTGTTACCAGTCACTCCCAATTTGTCTTTCCTCCAGTTACTGGCAACTACTAACTTTTTTGTCTCTACAGATTACCTCGTTCTAGGCATTTCACATAAATGGAATTATAAAATACGTGGACTTTTGTGTCTGAATTTTTACTTAGCATGTTTTCAGCGTTCATCCATGTTATAGCATGTATCAGTATGCCATTCCATTCCTTTTTATGGTCAAATAATATTTCATTGTATGGATATATTACATTTTGATCATTCATTCACCACATGATGAACATTGGGCTCCTTAGCCACTGTGAATAATGTTGCTATGAACATTTGATGGCAGTGGCGGGACATCGTTCTTCCTGGCCAAGAACTTGGGCAAAGGCACTGCCAGTCACACAGGTTTCCAGCCAGAAAACTGACATCCCAAAGATCTTGTAACACATTTATGAACAAGTTTTCTGGTGGAGTGGGGCTCCTGACTGCTCCCAAAAGCACGAGGATCCTTTTACTTCATTTTATTGCCTAGTTACTCTAGCTACAACTTTCAGTACAATATTGAATAGGAATAGCAAGAGTAAGCATCCCTAACTTGTTCCTGATCTTAGCAGGGAAACTGTTCAGTCTTTTGCTGTTAAGCATGTTTGTTGTGGGTTTTCATAGATGCTGTTTATCAAGTTGAGGAAGGTCTTGTCTATTCCTACTTTGATATATATATAATCATGAAAGACCGTTAGATTTTGTCAAATGCTTTTTATGTGTCTGTTGAGATGATTATATTGTTTTTGTTCTTTATTCTATAAATATGGTGTATTACATTAGTTTTATGTTGAACCAATATTGCATTCCTGAGGTAAATTTATTCGTCAAGGTTTGTAATCCTTTTTATGTTGCTGGATTCTGTTTGCCAGTATTTTGTTAAAGGTTTTTGCATCTTTATTTAGAAAGGATATAGGTCTGTTGTTTTCTTGTGACATGAATTCATTTTTAATAGCTCTAAAATAGTTAATAATTTGAATGCATTGCTCTGTCGGTGAATAAATTGTTCTTTAATAAGTAGTGCTGAAATAAATATCCTTGCATATGCACCCTTACACACAAATTAATTTTTTTCTTTAGACTTCTAAGATTGCTTGATTAAAGTGTATGTTCCATTTTAAAATTTAATATTTGCAGATTACCTAGAAAATGCTATAGTAATTTACATCTTCCCAGAGAGATACATGGGTGATTTTCTCATACTTTTTCCAATGTGATTTTATTTACTTATTTATTTTTGAGATGGAGTTTTGCTCTTTTTGCCTAGTCTGGAGTGCAGTGGTACGATCTCGGTTCACTGCAACCTCCACCTCCTGGGTTCAAGTGATTCTTTTTCCTCAGCCTCCCAAATAGCTGGGATTACAGGTGCGTGCCACCACACCTGGCTAATTTTTATATTTTTAGTAGAGACGGAGTTTCATCATGTTGGTCAGGCTGGTCTTGAACTCCTGTCCTCAGGTGATCCACCTGCCTCGGCCTCCCAAAGTGCTGGGATTACAGATGTGAGCCACTGCACCTGGCCGGATATTGATCTTTGAAATTTTTGCCTAAGGGCTAAATATTTCCCATTAGTTGAGTTTTAATTTTCCTAACATTTACCAAGGTTGAACATTGTTCTCTGATTTTTGTAATTTACATTTTTTCTATAAATTGCTTTGGAATTTGTATTCATTTTCTGTTGCTGCTATAACAAATTATCAAATATTTCTTCTATTTACTTGCTTTACACTTTGTATTTTTTTGCTTGTTGTTTGTTTTTGAGACAGGATCTCATTCTGTCACCCAGACTGGAGTGCAGTTGAACGATCATGGCTCATTGCAGCCTTGACATCCCAGGCTCAATTGATCCTCTCACTTCAGCATCCTGAGTAGCTGGAACAACCGGCATGAGCCACTACACCAAGTTAATTTTTTTTTTTTTTTTTTTTTGGTAGAGACTGGGTCTCACAATGTTGCCCAAGCTGGTCTCAAACTCCTGGGCTCATGTGATCTTCCTGCCTCAGCCTCCTAACATGCTGAGATCACAGGTGTGAGCCACTGTGCCTGGCTACTTTGCCTATTTTTTAGAAAAAAAAAGTTTTTGTTCTTATTAATATATAGGAGCTTTTGCACATGAGGAATATTAACCTTTTGCCAATGTTGTTTTACAATTATTTTCTCTATTTTTAATAAGTTAAATGTGCCATTTTTCCTTTTAGACTTTTAGATTTCTGTTTAATACCTCGCCTTCCTACCTAATGTCACACAAGTATTCTCTATTTTAAAAATCTGTATTCATTTTTTACTGCTGCTGTAACGAATTACCACAAATCCCTTCTCAGTGAGCAAGCTGAATAAAGCAATCCAGAAAGATACTTACAAGCACTTGTGAGAAATTTGCTTAGATGACAGAAGGAAAGAAAATCTCAGGGCTTGGCTCTGATACTGTTACAAGGTGGAGGGCCTCAGCAAGGGTGGGCACACGGGCAATCAGATCTATTTCCTGGAGATCAGGGCTCTCCTGGGGAAACCTAGCAAGAGTTCATGGGCTGTCTCAGCAAACTTTTTTGGCCTTTCAACATTTATGTCTTCAGAACCCACTCCTGCATTTCCTTTCCTTTTACCTACTTGTTATCATATGGTTACTCTTTTCTGTACCATTTTTTATTTCCTAACCCCTTTGCAGTAGCACTGAAATCAGCTTTGTAGAAGTGTGGCGTGTTCCCTGAGCAGAAGTACTGGAGTTGACTGGGCAACTCTTCTGAATGGCAGTTTTGCAATACAGATTTCAGTGTTTACAGCACGTGGTGCTAGTTTTTTCAACCAAAGAATGTTGGAGGCCGAACATCTGTGGAGGATCTTGCAGGCTGTCCCCTGATTATTTCTTTCAAGGAACTACAGTTTGGATTGAAGCTCACCTACCTTAGTAGAGTCCAGTCTTCACAGAATCGTGAAGACGTCACACAGTGTAGTTCAATTTGCCTTCACTAGAGGAACCCAAGGCTCAGAACCGAGACCTATCACTCTTTGTCCCTCAGAAACTCAGTCTGTTTTTTATAGAGATGCTTGTCCCTTCCTCAAACATCTGACTTTCAGATGAACACACCTGTGCCTTTTCTTTAATCAGAAAGAGTTGGAATGGCAGTGAAGGGATGAACTCAAGCCTGAAGGTCCGGACTACAGCTGCTGGTCCTTTAACACATGCTTAAACATTATTTTAACCTTTACTTTAGCTACAACTTTCAGTACAATATTGAATAGAAGATTAGGTGTTAAATACTTTCTGTCCTAGATGGGAAATTTTTGGGTTTGGTCTTGGAAACTCAAGTCCAATGAACTCAAAGGGAAATGTATCTTAAGGAAAACAGGGAAGTGGGTCTCAGTAAACTGAAAAACAGGATGAACTGGGCCTTAACTAGGGTCCTTGTAAGGAATCTATTCCTTGATCGATTAAATTAGTATCTAATAAACCTAACAGGAATAGATTAGATTATTAATAAAGAATTATTCCTTAATCCTCTTTTCTCTTTTCCTGCCAGCTTCCTTGTTTCCCCTCACTGAACACTGGCTTTCTCTACATCAAGAAAACCAGCTGCCCCAAATTTTCAAGCTTTCCATCTTATAGCTTCGGCCATTGGAACAAGACCAATTTGAGTCTTAATCCCACATCCACAGATGGGTCCAAGTGTAGGCTAGGGACCCATTCCTTGAATAATGCACCTTATTCTGTGCAAGGGGACTTGGGAGAACACAACTTTTAGAGAACCAAATGGATAAAGTTAGGGATGGAAGAGGGTGTCCCTAGCTCGTTGTACAGAGGAACAAAACAAGAGGCCCATTATACCCTTGTTCTCTCCCCCAGGCCTAGTTTAAAACCAACATCTATTTTCTTACCTCAGGTTCTGCAAAATAACATTATATATATAACCTTCAGGGTTTGTGCTAAAAAACTTAACTTTCCCAATGGCAATTTTAACTCGTGAGTATTCAGAAGTACTGAACAGGGAAATATGTACAATAAAACAGGCAAGTCTAAGGCAGTTATTGAGGCTGGTGGGGATCAGCTGCACAAACTTTCTAGTCCAGTTCAATTTTTTTTTTTTTTTTTTTTGAGACGGAGTTTCACTCTGTTGCCCAGGCTGGAGTGCAATGGCACAATCTCAGTTCACCGCAACCTTCGCCTCCTGAGTTCAAGCGATTCTCCTGCCTCAGCCTCCCGAGTAGCTGAGATTACAGGCATGCGCCACCATGCCCGGCTAATTTTGTATTTTTAGTAGAGACAGGGTTTCTGTATGTTGGTTAGGCTGGTCTCGAACTCTCGACTTCAGGTATTCGCCCGCCTCGGCCTCCCAAAGTGCTGAGATTACAGACGTGAGCCACTGCGCCCGGCCTCTCTAGTTCAATTTCTATGCATCTGCAGGTGCTAGCAAACAAATGTGTTCCGTTCCATAGATCCATTTGAATCTTAGGAAGTAGCATTCCAAGGTGCATCGTTCTCAAACTTTAGTCATTTGCTCATCCATCATCCCTGTGATTTCTGCCGTATTTGAGTAGCCTTTGCACTATGAGTTACTTATATTTTTTTATCAACTTAAATATCCACTTGAATCTGACCTGTTTTTCTTTGGTACACCTCCTTGGTACAGGAGACAAAAACTACATAATTTGAAAGATGCTAGACATGTGCCACATAGACTTATCTTGTATAAGCTCCTTACTTTGGGAAACATTGTTATAGTAGAAAATCAGGGACAGTCAATGGTTCATAGATGCAAAAAAATTTATCTAAATTGAACATATTTCTCTTATAAGTGGCTGGACAGAAAATAAAATTCCATGCCTTTAGTTCTAAGCAAAAATGAAGACCCATCTTTTACTGTATTTATCCTTTGACTCAGAAAAGAGGGAAATTTTATTTCTTTGATATGGTTTTGCCACAAAAATGGATTATTACACAAATGACACATAATTCACTTTTCATTTATTGTTTTTGAGACTGAGTCTTGCTCTGTTGCCCAGGCTGGAGTGTGGTGGCGTGTTCTCGGCTCACTGCAACCTCTGCCTCCTGGGTTCAAGCGATTCTCCTGCCTCAGCCTTCTGAGTAGCTGGAACTTACAGGCATCCACCACCACGCCCAGCTAATTTTTGTATTTTTAGTAGAGACAGGGTTTCACCATGTTAGCCAGTCTGGTCTCGAACTTCTGATCTCAAGTGATCTGACTACCTCGGCCTCCCAAAATGCTGAGATTACAAGCGTGAACCACCACGCCTGGCCCATTTTTCATTTATAAGGCTAAAATACTGGTTGAGAGTAAACAGCTCTTTAACCATCACTTCCCCACTCCCTATTAGGGTTAATCTAAGAATTCAGATCATATTCCTCCATTGCATCTGGCCACTGTAATCTCTGCTCAGCTTAATGGTCCCCTAATGACTGGTCGCAGATTTCCTCAAATACCAGGAACCAATAAATCTTCCACTCTTTGTCAAGGGCTATGAATGTTGAAGTACACCTTCAAAGCTCAGGAAGTTTACAATTCTGGTTAAGCCAAGACCTCTAGATCAGACAGAAGTAAAGGATGGGGGCTTTCTCCGTCTTCTGAGTCTGGGCACAGCCCTGCACATGCATATGGTCTGCTAGATCCCCAGGACTACATTAGGAACTTTTAAAAGCCCCCTATGGACATTTCATTCCCCAGTTTTTAGCCAACTTACTGGCCTCAACTGGTACAGCAGCCTAGGCAGCTGCCGTGTTAAACAACTGCACTGATTATTTTTCAACAAGTGCCCTGGGTTTTCCCATGGAGCAGCTCCCAGTCAGTATAAATAACAACACCCTACAAATGGCACATTTTCCAGGTAGCTGTGAGGTAGGATAACCAGTGACAATGCTCTGGGGAGGAGACGTTTTGAGGCGCTCCAAACAGCATGCTCCCTTCCCTAGCTGTAGGGCTGCTGATTCCAAGACTACGATTTAGCAGACTGAGTCAAAATGCCACAAAACCAGCTGTTCTTACCAAGATTCAGATTGTTGCAAACCTGTGGTTAATTTCCAAAGTAGTGGAAAAGTTGATTCTGGTACATTTTTTGCTAGTGTTTTTGTCGTTTTTATGGAAAGTAGATTGATGAATGTCCTCATTCCATCATTTTGGATGTCCTGCCCATGTTTACTCACCTTTGATGGAGATGTTAGAAAAGGTAACATCCATATCCATGCCAGAGATTCAGTGAAAAATGTGATCAAGAGCGGAACAAAACGCCCCAACCAACAAGGCCGGCCAATATTCACCTCCATTGACAATCTCCATAACAGAACGACACCTAGAGTTGCCAGGTCTTCCAACTCTCAGTAGAATCTGGAATTCCAGTGTTTTATGCAAAATTTCCAACTTTTAAAATATTGACAACTATTTCATTAAAAAAGCAAGCAAAGTATTGCACTGAAAATAACACACGAGTGAAAAAGATTACGGGTCGAAGCAGCAAAAGTCTATGGGTCACATCACTGTTATGCCAACTCTTGGTTACCAAATTAGTTAACTGAGTTCAATTCAATGAATCTTTTTGAGCTTCTAATATGGGCCGGAAAATTCGATAGATGCTGCAAAGTTAAAATGAGGCTTGCTGCCCCATGCACACACTGTCTTCCCCTAGCTTTTGAAGTACTTCTAGTCTAGCAATGGAGGTGAAATTATTTTTTAGTTGTCACCTTGAATAAAGGGTATCTGTAGACAGATGTAACTATTAATTTTAATTGGCTCAAGGCAAAATATCCTGAGAGATTTGTTTAAAAGGGTCATTTTACAGATATGACCCTTTTAAGGATCTGTAAGGGAAGTGTATGTGTGCACTCAGGTCAACTGGGGGTGGGGAAAGGGTAAGAAAGTGACAGCTGCATATGTCCTTTGGTGGCATAGGGTCAGAGAGCCAACTTCTGACCTAAATAAAAAGCACTGGAGACAGAATCCCATGAATGCTTTTTTTCTGATTTATTCACTTATATGGGAAAGCATATCCTCTAGTAGCTTTCTGAGAAAAGGTGCATTGACAGGCGAATTTGTGAGATCTTGCAATTTTAAAAACGTCATTTGATTACACTTGAGAAGAGGCAGGTGAGAAACCTATTATATTTCTTTCAAAATCTTGAAGTAGTTGCTTCACTTATGTCTAACACACTCTTGATTCCTAACCCTTCCACGTGACCAGCTTTTCATTTTGGGGAGGTTCTCCTGGTCTTAGTGTTTTGAAACTTCAAGATGGCAAGCCTTGGTACAAGTCCTATTTTCATCCACTGTGTTGTGTGCCCTCATACCCTATTATTCTAGAAACTCATGTGTTTAATGATTTCCTCTCTTCCATTTCCTCTGTTCATTCTGGAGTTCCTATTACTTGGTTATTGAATGGTCCTGCTCTGCTCCTAATCTTTTCATTTCTTGTTTTCTCCATTTTTGGGGGGTTATTTGCTAAATTTCAGCTTCCAACCCTTGTACTGAATGTTTAATTTCCAAGAACATTTTCTTGTTAACAGTTCCTTTTCTATAGCATTCTATCTTTATTCTATAGATGCCTTATCTTTTCTCATCTCTCTGGAGATATGACAGGTTTTTAAAGCTCCTTCTCCGTGTAGTCTCTGATTCTTCCAAGTTGTTGGTTTTTGGCTTTTCATCCACATTACACACGTTCATCAGATGTTAGGCTATCCTTGGTTAAGATGAAAGACTAAGAAGCTGATAGGAAATTGCTGACTGCGAGTTTCACATCACAGCAATGGTTCTCAATTTCATATACACAGTGAAATCACCTGGGGAGCTTTGAAAAATACCGATGCCTACAATACTCATTTTATTGGTAGGTGATATTAACGCACAGGTTAAAAAGTACTACCCAAGAGAGCTCTGGCTGAAACATTTCATTGAAAATTTTTAGATCTTTTTTTCTCCCAGCTCATGAGGCTCTTCAGGTAAGGCTCTTTGTAATATTCTTCCAAATGCCTATGTTCACTAATGTGCTTTTGACATGGTGCCTTCTTTCTCAACTGTGGACAGTGTCTCCCAGTCCAGAGACTTTCTATTTAAACCTTTTCCTGAGGATAAACCTCTAGGCTTCTGCAAGAGTGATGAAGGTAAGGTGGGTGGGCAGGGGGGCATTTTTGTCCAGCTAAAAATAAAAAAAAAATGGGGACGAATTTTATGGCTCTAACTTCATTTTAAACAGCTTTCAGCCAATACTATTTTAGCTTTCTTTCTCTCTTCACCTTCACTTCAAAGGGATATTTTGCTGTCAACTTTTCAGCCTTCAGGGTATGCTGCATTGAGAACTAAAAAACTGACGCTCATTTTCTTCTCTGCCAAATTAGAATTAAGCTTTTTGATCATATTTCCAAAATTCTGGCACAAATCTCTCCTCTCTCATTCTTCCCAGTGTGACTGAAAAAAAAATCCTTTATTATATTTTTATAGTGGTGTCGGGAGCATACAAAATTTGATGTCCTCAATTTGTCGTGTTTACCAAGAATAGTGACCATTCATCATCTAGTGAGCTTCAATAAAGTTACTGTTTTTTAAATACATTTTCCTGAAAAATAAGAGCGATAGTGAGAATTCCTACCAAGACAATGTAAAATGACAAACCCATGGCCATAGCAGGAACACTGTGTTTCATTGCTGTTGTTGTTGTTGAATGAGACCTGTAGGAAAGGAGTCTAGAATTTGTCAGGGGAGAGGAAGCGCCCAGAGTGCCAGGAGAACCAGGGGGAGACCTGGACTCCCTAGTTTTGGCAGACAGATAAAATGTTGGGCGAAAAGGTACCTTATCCGCAGAGTCTCTGATCAAGGATTAAATTGGCGGCCTATACAGTCCACAACCATGTTTTAGGTGGCTCATGGGGGAAATCTGGATTTTTAGCTTCTTTTGAAACATGGACATATGTGATTGTGACTCACAGTCCTGCGACACCTCCGTCAGCAGGAGCTGAGCTGCCGCTGCTTCTGCAAAAGGCGCTGCAGGCATGATGCCCCCAGGCCGCCTGCCTGGCCTCCAAACACACGTGAATTCCCAACGTCTCTGGATGTGCTTTAAGTATTTAAAAAGGAAAAACAACAGCAAAAGCGATCCTGTTCATGGCAGAAAAACCCTACTTAAGTCAGAAAGAATTAAAACATTTATTGGGCATAAATATATTACATATACACTACAGATACAGTTAGGTATTACATAGAGCATAGTATTTGCAAAATCTATACATTAAAATTGATATGGCAGTTTTAATACAATGTATATGTAATAGTCTAAAATTTACAATACAGGAAAACATATGATTATTTTTTTTTTTCTCCTAGAGTTGAAAAGCTTGGAATGTATGTCCAACAGTGAGGTAAAACATTTTGTCTTTCAATTTAAAGAATTGTGCAAGGATAACATTCAAACACATTCAATTAGGGCACTTCTCAATTTTGACATGAATACTGAATTACCGTAGCCAACAGAACAAGGTTAGAAAATGCCAACATTTCAAGTTGAGAAGAACAAGGCAGAGAATATGCAAAAAATCTTTTAAAAAAAAGTTTTCAACCATTTCTTTGAGGACAAAGGGCAGTTTGCTTCACATGACTGGAATTTCTTGTGCCAGGGATGGGTCTGACATACAGAGAAGAGTCGGAGCATCAGAAGGCCACTCATTCAATCCTCACATAGCAAAAGGGCAAAGAGATCAGGTTAATAGAACACTTTATTTTATTGTTCGTGTGTAATGGCAATATATATAGTTATATATCAATATCACATATACATATTTGTGATAGAAAACAGTGCCATAGAGAGTAATAATTTTCTGACTGTAGGAATATAATGAATACCAAATAATGGAGAGCAATAAAATAAAGTGCCGTCAGCTTGTATTTCACACACTTCAGCTTTCTGGTGGTTAAATGATAGTATGAAAATCTCAAGAAGATCAAATATTCATATCAATTTTGGCCTAAAGTACTATTTACTTAAAAAAAAATTCAACCAATTCAGAGAATTTCTTTATAGCAGCAGTTCTGAAGTGTTTGAAAAAAAGAGACTTCCCCAACCCCCACAGAGGGGGTTTTGTACTCAGTTGAATTTTCATTGCTTAAAAAATACCTCTCCCCAAAACACCTGCATGAAATTTTCTTAGAAAATGCAGACGCTGTGTCATAGTGGGTCACAGCACACGTTTAAATAGGGGGATGAGTTTTGGAAGGCCGGAACTTTGGCTAAAATATATTTACCTTGATGCCATCAGTTTGCAAAGCTAATTAAACTAATTATTATAGTCAATAATAAAATACAGAACTCTCTAGTACTCACTACATCAATATAGGCACACAGAATAATTCATTGATCTTAGCATTTTCTTCCAAGAGATGATTATGGTTTTTGGGTACATGTAAACGTTTCAATCACTGATAATGGATTTTTTTTTTTTTTTTTGGCATTTAATGCACTAGATGCTCTTATCTCTTTAAAAACACAAGAAAATGTCAGAAGATTAATAATACTACAGATGTTGCCAAGGAACAAGACTGACCTAAAATTACAAAAGTATAAAACACAAAAATATAACATGCTACAAGGGAAAATTAGTACATAAGTACATTTAAAAATTTTACAATAAATAAAGATTGCACTGTAATTGGCATTTAAAGTACTGTATGCAGAATATAGTATAAATAAACCAAAAACAAAATAATGTTGGTTTCCCCATGACTTTGGTATGGGAATATTATAAGCTAGTACAGGATACTGCATCTTAGACAACAAACACCAAGCACAAATAGCTATGATCAAGAAAACCAAGTAGCAAAAATATACAGAAACAGAAGCAGGGGAATACACTGTGTCTGTTGCACCCTTTTGGAATATATTTGCACCTCCAACTCTTAAATGTCCCTGAGGTACTCAAACATTATGGACTTCATATAAATAATCCAATGACTTTGGGTTAAAATTGATTATCTCATGACTCAAAATAAACACGTAAGAGTAACACTTTGCACTCCAATAGCACCTGTTGATCAAAGATCTCAAAGCACTTACAAACATTAGAATCCCCATTTTATTTCATTTTATTTTTTCATGCATGGGAAAACTGAGGCACAGAGAGGTAAAGTGACGTGTTCAGGTCACGCAGCAAGTTAGTGACAGATCCAGGGAGAGAATCTAGGCTTCTTGACCCCCAAACACCTTGTGTTTACCATCAAACACCATTCCCTCTCCAACCATGGCCAGGCAAACCCACAGAAACAGGAACTACAAATTTAGATGACTCTCTTTTATCCATTTTCATCTGCTGTTACATTAGTATTATGTGCACTGAATTAAGGTACTGAAATTCAATCACTTCATTGATACCTCAAAGAACAGCCTAAAGGCAAATGTTTCAAAAATAATGAGCTGACACATAAGAAGACTGCTCACAATTAGTGTAAATCATGGACAATGGGCAGAGGCACTAAACTGTCACCAGTTCTTGTCATATAATTCTGGTCAAACATAACAGAATATAATAACTCTAGTGATTAGAAGTAGTTATATACAAAGACAAACAAGTTAAAGCAGCCTTTAAAATAGCTGAACAAGAAAACAACTAACTATTGCACAATGCCCTCTTAAAGTTACTGCTATGAATTGACGTAGTAAAATCTACAATGCTCCATAATTTATAGGTGCATTTTGGTTACTTGATTTCTTAAACAGGCAGCTCATAGTGTTAAAATTATAAGAAATACAGATTATTAAAACATTTTAGATTAAAGTACACATTTTGATTTAAATGAGCTAAACACAGTTAAATAACTGAGTGACAAAATGGTTGTTTAGGGCAGTCTTATCTGAGTGAACACATCTTCCGTATGTTGCTGTTGCTGTGTGCTAAAACTCTGACAACACCGAAATCCTAGCCCTGTAACTACACACAGTGTGATTCATGTTTACAGATATAGATGCTCAAGACATAAGAAGTGACTGGTGAATATAAATTACTAAACTGTAACAAAAACAAAATTCAAAGGCTTGCAAAAGACATCAGTGAAAATAGAATGAAGGTCAATCTGAAAATTTAAAGGAAAACATAAGACAGCTAGCTTTTGGTATCTGGTTTGCTTTTCTTTTTCTCTTAAAAAAAAATCCAGTTTAACCTCTTCCTAGTTTTGCATTTCAAAAAGGTGCACCAAAACACTGACATTTTTTGTTTCTAGCTAAATCTGTAAAACAGAGTATATAAATCAAAGAACAAAAGGGCTTTCAAAAGGGGAGTATCTGAATAAATGTGTGTATTAAAATGTGTAGCATTGATTCATACCTCTAGTTTTGTTGGGTTTGTTTACTTCATTAGGAAGTACTGTAATATAAAGGCAAATAAAATGGACAAAGTTGCAAAGCCAAGCACAATGAGGGCTGCAAACTGTTCATCAGTAGGCATCATGCTCTTCATTTTGGGATCATCTAAGCTCCCCATGTCCCCTGTAAGCATGACCTCACTTCGTTGTAATACAAAAGCCGCAGAGGGGCTGAAGGCTCCGCTTAGCTCCTGAGAGGTGTCTAAACAGCGACGACACGCACATACGCGGAACCTGTAGTCTGTGTTGGTCTGGAGGCCTGAGATTTGGAATGTGGCTTCTTCTCCCTTGTATACCTTTCAGGAAAAGAAAAAGTCCTAGTTAATTGATTTATAGCAACACTGCTGTCTCTAGAATAATCTTGGTTGAGAGTCACTCCATTCACTTTTGGTTTAGCTTCACATTCATTCTTTTATAACAAAAATGATACAAAAAATGTATTTCTCTTAATCTGAATTCCAACCGTAAAAAGGGTATTCTTTTTACACATTTTGAATGAAATGATATAAAATCCAGTGACTCGAACTTTGACAGAGCGGATAAGGCATTGACTAGAAATGCAGCTGACATTTTAAGTAGTAAAGATGCATCCTGCTAAATTTTAATAACGTAGGTCAGTGGTCCCCAACCTTTTGGGCACCAGGGACTAATTTTGTGGAGGGCAATTTTTCCACGGACAGGGAGAGTTCTGAGGTGAAACTGTTCCACCTCAGGTCATCACGTGTTAGAGCCACATAAGGAGCGCACAATCTAGATCCCTGTATGCACAGTTCACAGTAGGGTTTGTGCTCCTATGGGAATCTAATGCTTTATGGATCTGACAGGAGGCGGAGCTCAGGCAGGAATGCTCCCGATCACCGCTCACCTCCTGCTGTGCGGCCTGGTTCCTAACGGGCCACTGACCAGTACTGGTACCCAGCCCGGCGTTTGGGGACCCCTGATTTAGACTATAAATCAGAAGTTGTAATACAAATAGGTCTAGGTTTTTGGTTCCAAGAACAAAATTAACATTTTAAAATGGAAACAAAAACTGAGCAAACAAAATGTAAATTTTCCAGTGGGATGATTTTTTTGACAACTGGATATACCACAAACACATCCGCTCAAGATATCTCACCTCCACCCCAAGAGGTAGACACTATTCTGACTTCTAATGCTGCAATTAGTTTTGCTTGTACTAGAAGTTTATATAAATGGAATCATGCAGAGCACACTCGCTCATGCCTGGGAGGTTCACTCACGTTACTGAGCTCTTCGGTAGCAGCTCCTTATGACTATACCTCAATTCCTGTTTTCTTTCCGAAGGACATTTGGGTTATTTCCAGTTTGGAGGTTTCATATAATAAAAATGCTATCAATAAGAATGTTATGAACATTTTTCTTCAAATCTTTGAGAAATTTTTTTCTTGTTTAAATACAAAGAAGTGCTGGGTCACAGAGTAGTTCTATATTTAACTTCACAAGAAACAGTTTTCCCAAAGGACTGTAGCCCTTTGCACTCCCATTAACAGCATGAAGAGTCTGAGTTGCTCCACATCCTCACCAACATTTATCATCAGTCTTTTTTTTTTTTTTTTTAGACGAAGTCTCACTCTTTCACCCAGGCTGGAGTGCAGTGGCGCGATCTCGGTTCACTGCAACCTCCGTCTCCCAGGTTCAAGTGATTCTCCTGCCTCAGCCTCCCAAGTAGCTGGGATTACAGGTGCATGCCACCACACCTGGCTAATTTTTTGTATTTTTAGTAGAGACGGGGATTCACTGTGTTAGCCAGGATGATCTCGATCTACTGACCTCGTGATCTGCCCACCTCGGCCTCCCGAACTGCTGGCAGTAGAGGCGTGAGCCACCATGCCTGCATTTCTGTGATACCTAAAGATGCTGCACATCTTTGCATGTGCTTACTGGTCATCCATGTACCTTCTTCTGAGAAGAGTATGTACACGTCTTTCCCCTATCTTTAATTTGCAATTTGCTTGACTTTTATTAATTTGCAGGGCCTTGTTATGTGATGTGGATATAAATTCTCTGACAGACAACGTGTGTTGAGAAGATTTTCTCCCAGTTTTGTGGCATGCCTAATTGTTTTCTTGAGGAATTTTTTTTTATGTAGCCCACTTTATCACACATTAACAATTAAATAATTTGGTGGTCTGTCTTGAGTGTTTCACCTCTGTATGACAAACCTCATTTATTTTATAAAGGACCTGGGATGTTTTCTTCCTATTTGTTAACACTAACATAATCATCAAGAGGGTCACTATTATAGGAACTTGAAAATGACCAGTTTCTTTAGACATTATCACATTTTGGTTGCATGAAACTAACAAGAGCCTTTGAAGGGGGATGGAAGAAGACGGTCTCACAAGGTTCTTCTATCAAAATGAAACCAGTCCTTAAAAAACTTAAGAGGAAATAATAATCAGATTAAAATTGCATAAAAATTTATGGCTTATATTAGAGTCAATGGGTACACACACACAAAAATAGCTGAAACTAAACCAAATCAATAAGAGATTTGGCTGATAATTTAAAAAGAAAATAAAATGATCAGAACTCTGAGTAGTACTGAGTTATACCTGTAAAGTGCTTAAAACACACCTGGTATGAAGTTAGTGCACAGTAGGAGTTAGCTGTTATTATTATTGCTATTTAGAACTGAAAAACAACAGAGCAACAAACTGTTTTAATAAACTTGTCAATTTTGTCACTTTCTTTGCATCTAATGAGATAATCATATGGTTTTTGGCCTTCATTCTGTCAATGATGTATCACATTTGTCGATTTGGGTACCTTGAATCATCCTTGCAAACCAGGGATAAATCCCACTTGATCATGGTGGATGATCCTTTTAATGTGTTGTTGAACTGGATACCGGGGATTTTTGCATCTTTGTTCATCAAGGATATTGGCCTGTTATGTATGTATATATGCAATGTCCTTTCCTGCTTTTGGTGTGAGGATAATGCTGGTCTTGCAAAAAAGAGTCTGGAAGTATCTCCCCCTCATTACTTTTTTGGAAGAATCTGAGGAAATGGTATTAGTTCTTTAAATGTTTGGTAGAGTTCAGCCATGAAGCCATCAGGTCCTAGGCGTTTCTTTGATGGAAATCTGATTACTGATTCCATCTCCTTACCCATTGGTCTTTTAGATTTCCTATTTCTTCAGTCTTGATTAAGTTGCTTATATCTAGAAATTTATACATTTCTTTTAGGTTATCCAATTTGTTGGCATATATTTGTTCTTAATAGTCTCAAATGATCCTGTGTATCTCTGTGGTATCTGTTGTAATCTTTTCTTTCTGATTTTGTGTCTTAGTTTAGCTAAAGATTTGATTTTATCTTTTCAAAAAAAAAAAAAAACTCTTAGTTTTGTTGATCTTTGTACAACATGTTTTTCTATTCTACGTCATTTATTTGTTTTCATCTTATTTCCTTCTGCCAACTTTGGGTTTAGTTTCTACCTTGCCCTAGTTCCTTGAGGTGCATGCAATGTTAGGTTGGGATCATTCTTCCTTTTTGATGTAGGTGTTTATTCTATAAACTTTGCTCTTAGAACTGCTTTTGCTGTATCCCATATATATACATTTTAATAAGTTCTGTTTCCATTTGTCTCAATATTTTAACTTTCCATTTAGTTTCTTCATTGACCCATTTGTTGTTCAGAAGCATGTTTTTTATTTCCATGTATTTGTGAATTTTCCAAAATTCCTTCTGGTACTGATTTCTAGTTTCGTAACACTGCAGTCTGAAAAGAGACTTGATATAATTTCAGTCTTCTAAAATCTGCTGAGGCTTGTGTTGTGCCCTAACATTTGCATTCTCCTGGAGAATGTTCCATGTATGCTTGAGAGGATGTGTATACAGTTGATGTCGTATGAAATGTCACTTAGGTCCATTTCATCTATGGTATTGTTCAAGTCCAATATTTATTAATTTTCTGTCTGGATGATCTGTAGAGTATTAAAGTCTCCTACTATTATTGTATTGCAATTTCTCTCTCCCTTCAGATCCTTCAATATTTTATGTATTTAGCTGCTCCATGGTTGGGTGTTATCTATATTTACAACTGCTGTATCCTCTTGATTAATTGCTGCTCTTATCATTATATAAAGTTTCTTTTTACAGTTTTTGACTTAAAGTCTATTTTGTCTGACATAAGTTTAGCTATCCCTGCTCTCTTGGTTTCTATTTCACGGAATATCTTTTTCCAACTTTTCACTTTCAGTTGATATGTGTGTGTCCTTAAAAGTGAAGTGACTCTTGTAGGCAGCATACAGATGGGTATTTAAAAAAAATTCAGTCACTCTATGTCTTTTTGTTGGAGAATTTAATCCAAATAATTCTGCCCATTAATACAAATTCTCTAGAAATGAATTTCCAACAAACTCAACTTTGCCTGAAACATCTGCCAGATTCAGTTAGTGGGAATCTACACACGTCTCTACATATGTTTCTAAAGCCCCCTGTGTAAACTTCACCAAGAAACAGAACATTCCACTAGTGAACACAAGTGTACCAGACATGAATTTGGCATTGGGTCCAAGCTGAAAGACGGAAATAGGATCTTACGGTTTGGAACGGAGGCCAGGCTTCCAATGTTCACCTGGTAGTTATCCTTTCAAAGACATTCCTCCCTCATTTTCAAACTTTAAGACTTCAAGCATCTTGTTTTTGCTTAGTGACTAAACTCCAGATAACCAATTCTGTTTACTACTTATACTTTCCCAGCTTTATCTTGCTTTTGTTATTCTTTTTGTAAGATTTTAAGCACATTCTTCCTGGTGAGTTATCTTGTTTCTTAAAAAATTGTGGCATGTGCCTTAGCTGTCTGAGTTACAAACAGCTGGGCTGGAGCAACTTAGAGCTGTAAGAATACCGCTTGCAGTCCTGAGACATTCCTATCTCACTGCTCACAGTTCCAATGATGAATCTAAACGAATGTTTTAAGACGAGCACACTGTTATGGTGATTGTCCCAATCCATACACAGGAACAAACTTAAGGCTCAGACAGGCTTCAACAGTTCAGACTACACCACAAGGAAACTGCCTCTCTGTAAGTTATTTCCCAACACATGGGAGGTCTCAGGAAAACAAGCTATTTTTTTTTTCTTTAAAGAGATCTTTTAGTTATGAATGTTCTTTATTTTCTTAACTTAGATTTAATTTCTTAAGTATAGAGTACTCAAGCAGATGTTTACTGAGACAAGCCTTTTCTTGGAAACTGTTCATGAAGGGGATGGTTTGTAACCTCTGAGACTAAACCAGTTTGATAAAGCAGGTCCCTCCACATTTGCCATCTGGGCTTTGGTTTCCCCATCTTCAAAGTCACAGGATACTGTTTATTCTGACACTCTGTGGTGGTGATAAGTTAATACTGGGATGGTTATCAAGTTGGAGAAAAGCTGCCATCTAAGCCAGGTTTTCTGATACACCTCTTTCATTGATTCTTTTGCAGGTGACAACTATATGTAGTCATTAAGAGTTCTTTTTCTCTGTGCAGTCCTGAGAGCTGGGCCTGGCTGGTGTGACAGCATTAGCAGACTTTTCTCAAGCACAGAAACTGGAATCAGGATTTCGAGTCTCAGTCCTTACTCTGCCACTTACTAGGTCTGTGATCTCAGGCAAGTAACCGCTTTGTGCCTCCGTTTTCTCATCTTTAACATGGAGCTAGAAAGAGTACCTAACAGTAACACTACTCCAAAGGAGGCTGAGGATCAATCGAGGAAATGGATGTGAAAATGCTGGAGGGTAAGTCTGCTTCGTTGAATTTTGTCTTCTTACTTATGCTGTCAGGTGAATATCATTACTTTCATTTTAGAGATGAAGAGATTTAAGGCTCAGAGAGGCTGTTAATTTCTTAAAAGTCTCTTATCAAATAAGACGATGGTGGATCCTAGATGAAACTCCACTTCCAACTCAAACACCAACGCTCAACCCTGAAATTGCCCAGCTCTGCCTGTTCCATTACTGTCCTCCACTTTACTCCTCTGCTAATGACTACAGTGTGACACTGGGTCCAGGTTTCATGGCCTCTGACTCTGTCTTCCCATATCTCGCTGCTAACTCCCTCGTATTTCCATGAAAGACCTTCTACATTCTCCCACCATGGCTCCTGCTGCTCTATGAAGGAAAACACTATCTTTTATGATGTTATTGAAAGTAGCTCCCCGCTCAGTGTGTGCCAAGCAAAGACTTGGACAGTGTTTTTGTGATGTGGCCCATTAATTTCTGCCATCAAACAATAACGGCATTGTAGAAAACCACTTAATAACCTATCCCCATCAATGTTTTAGAGACTTCTGGGAAGTGAATATAAATGTACACTTATGTCTACTGAAATGATTTCTACAGTTTCCAGAATTTGCACGGCTACATCCCTTCTAAAAGGTGGGCTCAATAGGAGGATCATTTGAGGTTAGGAGTTCAAGACAAACCCTGGTAAGATTTTTTAAAAAGTGAGCCCAAATGTATATTTAATTTCCCAGAAATACAGTTTAGAGACTCTTGAAGAAGGACTTCGTATATTAATTTTAATGAAAGTTCCCAACTCTAACTTCTTAGAGTGGAAGATCTCTGAAAATGTATTTGAAAAATAAAAAAATGTTACTTTTCTTGTACCACTGGGCAAAAAGCTTAGTAAAATAGTATGAATAGCTAACTGAAGGGAACTTTTTTTTTTTTTTTTTTTTTTTTGAGACGAAGTCTCACTCTGCTGCCCAGGCTGGAGTGGTGCGATGGCACGATCTTGGCTCACTGCAACCTCTGTCTCCCAGGTTCAGACAATTCTCTTGTCTCAGCCTCCTGAGTAGTTGGGATTGCAGGCGTGTGCCACCACGCCCAGCTAATTTTTGTATTTTTAGTAGAGACGAGGTTTCACCATGTTGATCAGGCTGGTCTCAAACTCCTGACCTTGTGATCCACCCACCTTGGCCTCCCAAAGTGCTGGGATTACAGGCGTGAGCCACCGCGTCCGGCCTGAAGGGACCTTTCTTAAAGTCTAACCAAAAGTTAGGTTTTAATTTATAAATGTTTTTCTTTTAGGTATTCTTGTTATTTTAATTGGAACAGCTTCCCTTTCACAACCCTTGCCAACACAATGTTAACATTATCTTTTTTACATTTCAGGTAAATATGCTGAGACAGTGTTCTATTATTTCCATATCTCCATAGCAACCAGCACAATGGCTTGGACAAAGTAGATGCTCAGCAAATGTTCTCTAATTAGAACCCTCAAATACTCGAAAGAGTAGATATTCTGATACCATAGCGTTTGAAAAAAAAGACTAACAAGCAAATGTGAACAGCAAGCTTTAAGATGCACACACAGACCATCGGGGCAAGAGAGAGTTTAGTATAGGCGCAGCAAAAAATGGAGTCTGTTGATAGAAAATATGGAGTTTCTAATGTATTTTATACATGTGAATAGCTTTTCTAATATGTTTTCATTGTTTTCTAATATGCTTTAATAGTTTTTCTAATATTTTCTAATAGTTTTTGATGTGATCCAAATATTAAAACTTTGCAAATACTCTTGTAGTTGTATAAATATGTAAATATGAGAACGTACATACTTCACAGCTTTGTCTACCCTGGTTCTGATTATAATGTCCTTAAGCCAGCAAATTCACACAGGCCAGCGTGGTGAGGCCAGTCATATCTCAAGGGGGAGAAGTGAAGATTTTTCTAGGATAACAGATTAAGGATTTTCAGGTTCAAAGAAAGTAAGGAATATGGGCTTTAAAATGAAATGTCTCATTTTTTTTTTTTTAACTAAATGGCTGCATGTGGAATAAGCCAATCCTATTTTATATAACTAAATGAAATGAATTTTTGAGTTATTACACTTGTAAATCTATGTATGGGGTTTTAAAACTAAAATATGAGATCCAAAAGCCCCAGATGCTATTAAGAAGCCAAATAACTGAAAATTAATTCAACATCTTTGTAATACCCTGTCCCTAGCAGGTGACATCCTTCTGCAGATTAGAAACAATGCCCACTCCCTCACATGAAGATAACAGTCTCAAGGGATTATGGGATTACTGATTAAGTGGGATAACATGTAGCAACCTTGTAGGACACGGGCTTGGCATGAAGTAGGCATCTAAGAAACATCAACATGATAATTGTATTGCTACTTGACTGTATTTCCCTGCCCCCTTCTTGCAGGAATCATGTATAACACTCCAGGACAAATGCTTGGTGCCAGGGACCCCTGGGGCCTACTTGCAGAGATCAATGGAACGGGGAGCCCCAAGATGCTGGCTTAGTGTCCAGGCCTGGCCACGGACACTTATAATCCACAGTACTTAGGAACTAATGCTGTCAAAATCGCCATGTTGCCAGGCCTGCCATACAGCTGGGCCTCCAACAGGACTGCGTAGCTCTGCACATCAGGGCAGCAGGCCATGCCTTGTGTCCCTTTGTTTTCATTCACTTTGACAAAGGCACCATTATGGGCTTTTCCTCTTGACTCAATCCAATTTAAAAGGCACGGCTCCATTCGAGATGGTTTTTATTGAAGTAACCAATCATAATATTGTAATAAGTACAGAAGCATTATTATTTTTACAAAGACTATTTCTGTTCTTGATTTGATGAACGATATATTTTAAAGTAATTTTGACATGTTCATTTCAAATGAGAGGATTTCAAGTAATACCCAGACAACTGAGATGAAGAATCCATAACCCTTAATTCACAATAACATGTTGTGTAGCTGAAATCCTGTAAATAACAGAGAGCTTTTTGGGAAGGGTGGTGAGAACGGTGCATGCTCGGCTCCTGGAGGCTTACTTTCATCTCTTTTCTAATGCCACCCCTCCCAAGAACTGAAGGGGAGACAAAATTGCACCATGTTGTCATCTGTACAGCTCCTTCTCATGACTAAAATGATCTAATGCTCACAGTAACCATCTGAGTTAAGAGTTACAAAGAGAAAGCCAAGACTCAGCTAGGTGAATTAATTCCTCCAAAATTACATGACTAGGGGAGGCACACTTGTCTCCATGTCTCCCCTACTATGCCTACCAGGCTCAAGGGGAACTGTGCTAGCCTGCAGGCCTCCTCTATGGAGGGCATAATGCTAAACAGGTAACTTGCCCTTGAGTCAAAGACAACAAGCAAGGGTACTATTACTGAACTGCTTCTTGGGGCTTTCACCCAATAGGCCTATAAACTCTTACAGTACTGACTATACCAGGCATCGCTTACAATGTAAAACACATAATAGATTCTCAATAGACCTGGGGTCTTATACCTGGAATCCATGAAATTGAATATCAATTCATTTTACATGAAATTTTAACTGGAGATATGGAAGTTTTTCTGATATAAGGGCCTTCAGATACCTAAATGACCAATAAAACTAAAAAAAAAAAATCAGTAAAATAAATGATGGTTTTTAAAGATCTCTATCCTGATCTATGTTTATTTTGTTCTAAATTTGACCCTTTATTCATGCAGAAATAAAAAAACTGTGCTAGGAGACAGTCATAGCCTTATTGTTTAATTTCTGTATCAGGGAAATGAGTTGCAAGTCATTAAAAAGTATGTGGAAGGGGCCAGGCCTGGTGGCTCACACCTGTAATCTCTGCACTTTGGGAGGCTGAGGCAGGTGGATCACTTGAGGTCAGGAGTTCAAGACCTGACCTCTACTAAATCCCATCTCTACTAAAAATACAAAAATTAGCCTAGCATGGTGGTAGGTGTCTTTAATCTCAGCTACTCAGGAGGCTGAGCCAGGAGAATCACTTGAACCCGGAGACAGAGGTTGCAGTGAGCTGAGATTGGGCCATTGCAGTCCAGCCTGGGTGACAGAGTGAGACACCATTTCAAAAAAAAAAAAAGGAGGCTCCAGTCAGGATGTGTTGTAGGCTCCAAGACTTTAAAATAGTTTGGTCAAGAGAAAATCTTTCCTTGTGGTACTTTTGGTGATACCATGTAGAATCAATACATACCTTGATACTTATTCTGAAAATGATACAAGATAAAAATATATTTATACAGAAATGCCATCATATTAAATGGGGAGCTTTATAAACTTTTAGATACTTTAGAGCTTTTCCTTATGCCATAAATCTGAGCACCAAGATTTTCAGTAATTTTGCATAAATTTTGACTGCCAATAAGTAATAATTTATCATAATTTGTTGATCATTTTCTTGTCTTCAAAGTTTATATTCAATACTTCTTGTAAAAGTTATTGCTGCCTGAACAGGAATACGAATATGGATTGTTCGCTTTGCTTATAATGCATGAAACTGTCTATACCATATCTTGTGCAAAAAAAAAAAAAAAGTCACATGCATATAGATACAATTTTCATTCTGTTAAAGAATACAGTTAATTCTGTTTGAAAAGAAGTTTTAAGTTTCCTGGAAAAAAACCTGTGCTTGGAATGTTTATTAAATGGCAAAAGGCAAACCAACTATGCATGCAATCTAATGCAGAGTAAAATTGTGAGTAACAATTTAATACTTCAATAGATTGTTTAGTAATTAAAATCAGCTGCTTGCCCCTCTTAGTGACACTTGAACAACAGAAATGAATCACGTAGAATCAAGGCAAAGTTAAAGTTGATGTTTCAAGCAAAACATCAGAAAAGGCAAAGGCCCTTGTCATATGTTGCCTATAAGAATGAGCTTGGGAGAAAAGGATATTATCCTGTTAGGGGTGATTTTTTTTCTTTCCATGCTGAAGTTTACTCTCATCACCACTGCAGGTATAAATAACCCTGGTACTTTGAAATTGCCTCTTTCACACATGTAGGAAACATTTACTGAGTGTCAAACTGTGTGCCAGTACTGGAAAAATAAAAATGAGTAACACAAGCTCACGTATCAGTGGGTCCTGTCTGATTAGTGCTCTAATTGAGGTATACACAGTGAGCCTGTAGCTCTGCTGTGGTAAACATACAGCAATAATTACCTCTCATTTTCTTTTGCTTTGCCTCTATGAATTCAAAGCCCATTGCCTGTCATCCTTGAACTATAATTATTTTAACTATTGTTCTGCACACATAAATATGTTTCATTCCCTAGCTCATGTCCAGAACAAGTGAATGAAGTCCTCAAAACACCATGTTTAAGTTAATGTTTGCTGAATAGGGAGAAGCCAAAAAAAAAGAAAAAGAAAGCAGTACAAATTGTCCCTGACTCAACTGTGGCTTTTCATGTACCGCTACTCTCCTTAATCATTTCTTGGTAAATGCAGGAAGCACATGGACATGTGGAGAAAGCTAACCCTCATCTACCGAGCCTGCCATGCAGTACTGTGTTTTCACCTGTTTCCAGCAAGAAACACTCAGTTTATAACTGTTTACAATAAGAAAAATATTCTGTGGCATACATATGATTAGACATTAGTATATCAGCATTTATATGGCCATGGGTCTAAATTATAGCAGTAAACAAACAACAGATTCGAAACAGACCATCTGCCAATAAAATCTAAATTACCGAATAGATTCACCTATAGTTTGGCAATGCCTGATATGTACAGAAATCGAGTAAATAATGATGCTTTTTCAACAGGAAACAGCAGTCACCATACTTTGGGAAGCAGAATGTTTTTCCAAGAACAGGTGGAAAAGCACGGCTCATTGAATGAGAGGTTTTTACAATGCAATGGCAAATGTGCGAGAATGTACTGTTTAGAAACGAACTGTTGTTAAGCGTCAAATGATAGGTTGGAAAATTTCTTAACACCTCATATTTTAACCATTTTCACATTGCTATGGAACAGGAAAAAAAAAATCTCTGCTCTCTACTTCCATGTCTTCAGCTAAGACCCTGAAACCAGTCATATCTTTCTGGTAAAATGAAACGATTTCACATGTAAGTTATTTACTCTGAAATGGAATATATTGTATAAAATGAGATTCAAAAATGAAAGGAACCATAGTGTCCTTGTTCTTATTTAAGAGGAAGGATGGAAACTTTGGTAACATCATCCACTGATGTTAATTGACACTGGGAGATGTCATATTTAAGATAAAGATTTTTGTTTAAAAGTACTCAATCTTTTATCTGTTACATATTAACAAAGTACAGCGAAATGTCCAAAATTACATTTTTTAACACATTTTATTTGCAAGTATTCTTTATTATCATATAACAAACACCAATGAGTAATTTAACAGAAACTCTGAATCAAATGATTTTCTACTTGTGTATTTGGAGTTGAATAAAGTTTTTATAAATTACGCTAGTGTTTCAGAGAACAGGTGGCGTTTATCGTCATCTTTATTTTTGATGTAAATGAATGCCCCTAGTAAAAGTGCTGGTGAAGAATGGACCGTCTGCTTTCCTAATGGAATACACAATATTATATCCTGATTTGACAAAAACAGTTAAGTTCTAGGCACTATTATGAAAGCCTATAGAGCATCTAAATCCTTCAGAGTCAGTGATCTGATTCTTCTTTGGAGGAATTAAGAATCAACAAGGGCTATGAAAAATGACAAAACTAACTTCTTATCTGGCTATATTCCAGCTGCATTCTCTCTTGCATGGGTTTATTATGTGATTTACAGAGGCCTGCTACTCAAATTACCGTCTGTGGACCAGCAATGTCAGTGTCATCTGAGAGGGTGAATCCCCGCCCAGGATCTACCAGATCAGAATCTGCATTTTAACAGATTCCCAGGTGATTCCTTTGACATTAAAGGGTGACAAGCATGACTCAGAGCTTTGGAACCACAGGCCTCCAGGGCCTATGCATCAACAACCTTAACCTTCCATTACTTCTACAAAAAAGGTAGACAAGATATAGGCTTCAGTAGTTAGGTTAAGACTACTCCCCCTCTATAGTAAAATCATAGGTACTTTACTTTTCAATTATTCACAGACTTTGATACTTGCAAACCTCACTGTCAATGTCAAATACAAGTAAACTATTTAAAACTCTTCTAAGACAAGCTTATGCTTGAGAACTGATAATTGAATATGAATACCACCATATACAAAATGAAATATATACTAGGGCTCACCCACCCTGAAGAATCAGTAACAAGTACAATTTAGGCAGTTTCTACCATTGATTTTAAGAAAAACATAGTTCACGGAGTCATTCACAGCAATGAGCAGAGGCATGGAGCCAGCATGACTCAGTTGCATATGTGCCATCCACACTGGTTCTTACCTGTTTGTACTCAGATTCTCTTCCAACCAACACCTGCAGAATGTAGTTAACAGGGTCGCCTTTCATTGGTGGTACCGTCTCCCATAGAATTTCACACGAATTTCCTTCTAACTGTGTTACTCGAGGTGCTGAAATACAAATCCACACATACAAGCTCAAAATTCAAAGTATCATATTAACAGTCAACATTTCAGCACTATTAGTAAAAACCCAGAGAGAGCAAGATGGTGCCTGTGTTTGCCTTGAGTGAGGAATTTATTTGTCCAGCCTCTCATAAAACCAGCAGGGTGACCTTTAGGCACAGAGAAGTTACTCCATGACTAAACAGCCATTAATGAAAATCCTTTGCTTATTATCCCATTAATAACAGCTTGATGTGGATCACATCTTTTGTTCTCCTATGGCAATTGAGTGTCCTCTGTGGCTTAGGCCCTGTACGAGGTATTCTGGGAGATGCAAAAACAGACAAGACAAACCTTGTTTTCAAGAAACTAAAGATTTAGTTGAAGGAAGGGGAGAGCCAAGATATGAGGCACATAGAAAAAGAAACATCAGGCAATAAAAATGAGAGGTACAAATGAAATGTTGGGGATTTCCAGGGTAGGAAAAGAACATATCTGGGTGAGGGTCTAAGGAAAGTTTGAGGAGCAGGTGACATTTAAGAACAGTCCTGGGGAATGGGCAGCATTGAAAGCCTTTAAAAATTAAATTATATGTATTTTATTTTTCACCTACTGAACTCCTCCTTCTCATTTAAAGCTCTGTAGTAAAGCACTTAAAATATTCTAGATTTAAAAAACATTTTCATGACTTCTATCTAGTTTGATTCAATATGACATTTTCCTATTTTGTAACTACAATGCATATCTGCTGTCGGAACCTTCTTATATTTTAATCTCTAATTACATGCAATGAATTCTTTAGAGCTGTTTCTACTTGCAATTCTGTATGAATACTGCTTCAGAAAAATAAAGCTTTCCCTAAAAAAATAAAAAGAAGAAAAGGAGCCTATCCTGGAAATACTTGGCCAAAACTGCAATTTATGAAAAAACTAAATAAGGAAGCCTATCAGATTAAACAGTCCTCCAGTTAAGGCAATAATTTCCTGAATCTAAGACAGGAAGACAACCTGATCATGTGTCAGTGTGAGAAAACTGCCCTTCTGAAGGAGAAGGGCCGAGATGCAAGCACTATCAATGTGCCATTGTATTTTTTTGTAAAATGAATCCCCACCAAGAATCACCTTGAGAGGCAAAGATAGTACTCCTTCACACTAGAAAGACCCCTGAAGTGGGATAATTGATCAATGTGGCCACTCTTCCTTGGTACCAACAAACCAAAGTAGCCACAGTGTGCTCAGACATCTTTTCTGTTCTAACTGAAAAGCAAAGCTGCACCAAAGGGCCAGGGCATTTACTGCCAAAATGACCTAGCAAGGCCGTGCATGTGTATGCACATGCATACTAGTTTCTTAGTCACATAAAGAAGGGTCTGCCAAAGAGTCTGCAAGGCAGGAAAGCAGGAGGAAGGTATTTACCCTAAACTAACCCTGGAAGGAGTTATGAGGCTCGTAGAAACCAAGCCAAACCTTGACCCAGGTCCTGGAGAGTCCCTGGAGTTGACTTTGTGCCCTGGTTGTAGCTGACATGCCTCCTCCACGTGGAAGTAGAGTCAAACTCATATGTGAGGATCTTTTCTGCAGGTTGTACTTACCTCACTACCTGTCAGCCTTACGGTTATAGCTGGATAAAGCCACTTGTGCTATTTGTCCCCTTAAAGACAAGCTTCAGGGACCTCCACAAGAACCATACTATTTGTAGGAGGTGAGGCAGCACCCTCAGGAGTCCACGAGGGGCTGGGTGGATGGACCGAGCTTGCTATGGTTCTTGTTACTATTTCCTACCTTGTGAGTCAGCTGCACAGGCAGAGCTCTGTGGCTAGAGAATAGGCTGAGAGCTCAGCAGACCCGGTAGAGGAGGGTCCAGGCAGAATGTCTTTTGTTCACTAGCCTTGAGAGATATGGGGGAAGATCTGGATACGTGGGGCTCTCACGACTTCTGCAGCACCTGATCCCATTAAGGGGCCAGAGTAGGAAATTAGTCACCCACAAACTTCAAGATAAGTACCCAAGGAGATTAGAGCAGTTCACTGCTACAGCTTTCCAGAGGCATCACTCCAGACCAAGAGCTGTGGGCCAAAAGGGAAAGGCCGCTGGGGTTGCCTAAGTCAGTCTCTAGGCACCAAAGTCACCCAAAAGGTGAATGCCAACCTCTGCTTCTCTGAATGTCTAGGAAAGGGGAGTCTGACACCTTTCCTGGAAAACTCTCTTAAGGGCTGCAGCACCGGGAATTTGACCCTTATTTCTACCCATCGTTTTAAATAAACATGCATACACACAGAGAAAAGTCATTATCTGTAGGCCCTTTCCTTTTAAGGCCTCTCATTTGCCCCAGACAACCCATTGCTCAGTCTTCTTTAGAAGGTTCTTTTGATTCTATCTTGCTGACATTATACTGAACATCAGAAAAGAGTTTCTCTATATGTTCCAACAGTTCCTTACTCTCACAAGAGTGTGAGAGAATACACAGTCTACACACCTTTGATGGTGGGGGGGACACTTTTGGTTGTGCTGAAGGTATAGGTTTCTGAGAAGGGCCCTTCCCCAGCCTCGCTTGCTGCCTGGATTCTGAAGGAGTAGCATGTGAATTCCGTCAGTCTCTGGACCTTGTAGGTGTGGCTGGGTCCTCTGTAGATTGAAATAAACCTAGAGGAAGGAACAGAATCAATTAGCCATCTGAACTTCTATTAGTGACAAGAAATTAATTATGATGCTCTAGTGGAGCCGATTAGGCCAACTTGGTAAATACTTTTCATACATACTAAATTAATAATCAGCCAGATGGTTTATCAGGGTTAAGTTTAATGTCTAAATGTATGTTTTTATAAAAGAAAAACATAAACTTAAGTACATATAAAGACTGGAATGAGACTCCTTTAATTAGGATCTAGATTCTAGAAACATCAGTTGCTCATGTTTTTATTTGCTAATAAAAAACAGAATTTTCAAATTTTTCATAATGGTAATATCTACAATCTGATAGCGTAAACTAATCTTCTATGGACTAGGCAATGAAGTTACTGTTAACAGGATACCCGAGAAATAAGATGCCCTCTTTGGCCAAATTTTGCAAATAGCTGAGGTTTAGCCAGGAAATGCTTTTAATTTTAACCTCTATCTATCTTCCCAAGAGTTTTCCAAGCCCCTTTCCTCAACTGCTAAAGAGACATTTAGGATTATGGATTATTAAGAACACATGTAAAAAGAAAAAAAATACTGTGTTCAGAATCATCCATCAGGTTTATCAAAATCACAGACAAACAGCACAGGTGGGCTGGACAGTTTGCACTGACACCTTCTGGCTCCTTCCGCCATCTGATCCAGGACTATTTTTCACTTCTCTGCTAATTAAGATTTCGAGGAAACGTTAAGCATAGAAGGGACAAAGATTAAAAAAAACAAGGCCTTATGTTTGAAGTGTTTTCCCCCAGGGTGTTGAAAACATTTCCACAATAAAAACATATTTGAGAGCTACAGTATGCTGTCATCTTTTTAAAAAATAGAGTTTAACTGTAAAATTTTAGAAATAACATAACTACCCATAAGTCATCCAGGATCTTTAGCAGATTCAGTATTTGAATGCTGCTGGTCCAGTGGACACTTTGAGAACCGCTACAGAAGTTAATCCAACCACACTGCCTTGTTCCTAGACAGACAGGCCAACGGATTCCACATTTCCAGGGCTTCGTCACCGCATCTGAGGACAATCCACTGTCTTCAGATACTATTGGTCAGCCACTAACAAAATCATAATCCAACATGTCTGACTCTTGGGCCAATTTGGCCTGGGGTAAACACAATTTGTGTGTTCATTTAGCAAACATTTATTGAACATCTGCTGTGTGCTGGCTTTGTGGATCTGAAGGATGAATAAGACCTAATCCCTGTGGGTTAGCTGGTCCTGCGTGTGGGCAAGGTTTTCCAAAGCAGAGCAGCAGCTTTTCCATGTGCTGGAGAACAGTCCCTCTGGATGGATGAATGGATGGAAAAATGGAGAGATACAGATCTAAAACATTTTTGTCTTTCCATACAAAGCCTGTCAGAGTCAATGCTTACTTTAAAATATCCACGTGTGTATTCATCGGCCTCTGCAATCAAGTTCCTGAGCCCTGGTCATTTCACCTATTTAGTGTTCTGTCTGCTTTGCTGTGTAAGGAAGTGCCTTTTATTAAAGGCTGAACATTTTTAATTTCAGGGAAAGCCAGAGTCCAGGCTGAAACCCACAAATACCATGGCAACCTATTTAGCACTCTTGACACATTACTACCCTAATGAAGACATCCTTGCTAATGCTAGAGACAAACAGCTATTTATTAACTCAGCCTAACCCAGCCTACAGTCTCTAACAGGAGTAAGCGCCCTTAATTATGTCACAAATTGAAGTCATGGTCTAAGAAGTGAAAGTGTTACATCTTCATTACACACCAGCCATAAAGCTCAGTTTTTGAAGGAGTTTGGAGAGGACTATTAGGAACAGTATGCTTTCCTGCCATGCCACACACTCTAAGCAGGGTACTTCCTTTTGAAAATAAGTTCAGTATATACGTGTACCCAGATCCAACTGCGTATGTAGACAGTAGCATTCATAGTCACAAAGAAATTTACTAAAGCAAATTCAGTACTCTAAGTTGGTAGCATAACCTACATAGAACAGATAACATACATATCAACTTTCAAATACATCAAAATCTTCTGTTTCTAGACTATTTCATTCATTTAACTTCTTGTTTTGCTTTTGTACTGAAGCATTTTATTAACTTTAAAACTGCATTCTAATTTATGAAAAACATAATGGAAACAGCTGATAGTAACGAGAAATTTAAAACCGTATTTATGTCTGGAGATAGTGTCACTTAGAAATACAAAAAAGACTGCATTTGTGTCTAGAAAAAAGTGGGACTGACAGGGAAGGCTCTGGGGGAGATGTGACTGCAGAGGATTTTAGCTTTACAGTTCAATCACCATACTTTCAGTGAAGGCAGAATTAGGCTGCTATAGGAGGCCCAGCTTGGAGCTGCAATTCCCCTTGGAGAGGAAGTTGGGAACTGGCAGCCTGGTGCTCCCAGCAGAAGGGAGCTGAGAAGAGGACGGAAAGGGGTGGTTCTTGCTTCCTGCAGCCTTTTCTAGAATGAGCATGTGTCTAACCAGTCCTCTAATGTAGACCACTGCCAACTCTGGCAAAAAATAAATCATCATCTGCTTGTTGCTCTGGTCAAAGCTATCACTGCTTTGACTGGCCTGCCTTCCCCCAAAAAAGGCATGGGAGGAAATTTTGGGAGTGGCATGGAGAAGAGCTCTCTCATTTCATTCTCAGGATGTGTATGGAAATAGACAGAATAGATGGTAACTAATTCCTATGTCAGGTAATTAATCAGATATCAAGCCCACAGGAGGGAAGGAGATGATGGGCATGACACAAGCTCTCTCCTGGGTGAAACAAGTACGAGGTGGGAAGGGGAGACATCAGGAATCCTAAGAGCTTTGGGTCAAACAGCCCAAGGCAAGCAAACATCAGTGTCAATCCCACAGCAAATGGCCAGCTAGAAAAACGGATGTACCTGTCCTTTTGGGGCCTGTGTCCTAAGCGGAACACACAGGCCCCAGGTCAGAAGAGCTGAGCAATGATGCAAGGTAATCATAGCTAGTGCCTTCTGAAGGCTTTCTCTGATCATCTCACTCTGAAGTGTGCCCAAGAGCCACGGGGAGACATTAAAGACAGAGGTAGCAAGTCTGCATATTTTTAAAAAGCTGACACTTTTCTCGCTTTACAGGTTTCCCCTACCCTTTCATCTTCTTAAGAAAATAAAAAAGGTACCAATAGAAAGAGAACTGCAAGAATGAAACCATGGCACAAAAGAGATGAGAAAGACTTGGTACCAATTTTTTATACTCTGAAGATCATATGTCACTGCCATTTCTAATTTGTCACTTTACTCTTTTCAACGAAGAAATTCATTAAATGCATAAGCAAATAGATTCTTGTTAAACTTCTACACCCCCTCAACACGTGGGTACTTGATAGGCTCTCGGTAAATGCAGTTTCTGAGACCAGAATTGGCTCTGTAGACTCTGAGACAGACACAAGCAAACAAAGCACCAATACTCAGCAGTTTGTTTTACAAGGTTGGAAAAGCTGAAGGAGTCCCCAGAATGGCATCCCTCTCACTTTCATTCTAGGAAGTTTTCTTGAGTTGGAGAGAAGAGTTGTGCATGTGACCAACAGCATGCTGTCCTGGCGAGTCCAGGCTAAGAGCTGTTGCTCAAAACACCAAGATGGGGCAGTGGGCCCAATCCAAGCACTGTCTATAGTGTCAGGAATTTTCACTTAGAGAGAAGAAAGATGGGGGGAAATGCTCTCTTATACTATTTACTTGGAAAGGGGAAATAAACAGGTTAGAAGGGTGGGTGGGTCATTAAAAGTTTATAGTCTAAATGAATTCTTGATGGCTCTGCCCATAACTTGTTTCAGCTTTGCCTGTAGTATCTTCTTGAAACAAGACACTTACATGGCAATAAGCACACATGAGTTTTAATGTTGGTGATTTACCAATGGATAAAATATATTCTGCATAGTCGGCGCTCCATAGCTCTGGGATCCATATCTGTGGATCAACCAACTGCAGATAGACAGAAAATAACGGGGGAGGCCGGGCACGGTGGCTCACGCCTGTAATCCCAGCACTTTGGGAGGCTGAGGTGGGAGGATCATGAGGCCAGGAGTTTGAGACCAGTCTGACCAATATGGTGAAACCCCATCTCTACTAAAAATACAATTAGCCGGGTGTGGTGGCGGACACCTGTAATCCCAGCTACTTGGGAGGCTGAGGTTGCAGTGAGCCGAGACAGCGCCACTGCACTCCAGCCTGGGTGGCAGAGTGAGACTCGGTCTCCCCTGCCCCCCAAAAAAGAGAGAGAGAAAATATAATGGGGGGGGGAAGGATGCTTGCATGTTCTGACTTTTTTGTTCTTGTTATTCCCTAAACAATACAGTATAACAACTATTTACATAGCAACGACATTATGTAAGGTATCATAAGTAAATTAGAAATGATTTAAAGTACATGGGAGGATGTGCATACGTTATATGCAAATACTATGCCATTTTATATAAGGGACTGGAGCTTCCATGGATTTCAGAGGCAGGAGTGTACCCTGAAACCAATCATCCATAAATACTGAGGAAACAACTCTGCGTGATACTATAAAGGTGGAAACACGTCAAAAACATTTGTCCAAATCCATACAGTGACCAACAAAGAGTAAAGCCTAATGTAAACTATGGAATTTGGGTGATAATGATGTGCCAATGTCTGTTCATCAGCTATAACCAATGTCCCACTGTGGTGGATGATGCTGGTAACAGGAAAGGCTGTGGATGTGTGGGGGTAAGGTGGGATGATGGATATCTTTGTACCTTCAGCTTAATTTCGCTGTGAACCTAAAACTGCTCTGAAAAAATAAAAATATTTAAAAATGAAAAACAAAGGTCTACAGGTCTGTGAATACCGAATGACTCTGCCTATTCTGCTTGCCTGTCGGAGTACTCCAGGGTGGGACGGAGCAAGATTTCAAGAGCAGAAAGACATACACAGACTTTACCAGAATGCAGAGTCTACTCCCTTCACTGTAAACTTGAACAAGTTAGATAACTCTCTACAGCTCAGATGCCAGACAACAACTGTCTTCTTCGCTTGGCAGCAACTCTTATGAGATCCAAGTAAATTCTATGACTCCTTATTGAATATATACTAGGAAGGCAAACAACAGATTCTGGGCATTTCCCAGAAATTCTAGGGGAAGGCTATACTTTTAATTTCAGTATTTTAGGCTTTAACATTGTTTGACTTTTTGCACTCAAGTGCAACTGAAGGAAGAAGTTCCATCATGTTAAATCTTTAAATGTTCCTTTATTTTAAATCACTATGGGGGAAATATTAATATACATGAAGAATTTAGCTTTAGGATGTTTCCTTAAAAGAGTTTTGTTTTGAAAAAAAATCCAAGGATGCTCTAACTGGCCTATAACTTAAATTCATGGTGGAAAATAAGAGAGAATGCTAACGTTTCTACATTTACTACCTTGCTATTATCTTATAATCCCTAGGCCAACTACAGGCTCACAGCAACCCATTAATATTAACTCCACAAAATGCTCTAACTTGCTGACCTAAAATGACCTGTAGTCTACTAAAAGCTGCAAATGGCACCTTTCAAAACATGTTTCACAATATCACAAATCAACAGCTCAGCACAGCAATATTCATTAAAAATGACATCTTTTTTTTTTTCTTAATTTCCCTGGACTCTATGGATTGTGTGTGTGTATGTGTATGAATGAGGGGGGCAGGCGGAGAGAGAGAATTTCCTACGTTACTCAGGTGGCATTTGGGAACGAACAGTGCTCAGAATAGAAATGAATAGTATTCGCCCTCACTCTGCCAAGAACACAGAGTCCTACCACGTCTATAGAGAAGCAGATGGCATCAGGTGGGGACACTTGAGGCAGGGAAGGTGCCATACCTAAATTGATTCTCATTTTGGCAAGAGTCCCCATTTACCAACTGAGCATGAACGTGCCAACAGCTATTGAGAAAAGGGATTAATTTCCTAACCCTCTGTCCTTGGCTATACATGGACCTTTTGGGTTGTGAGTAATCAGGCTGTGATATTGTGTCATTAAGGGGTTGAATTTTTTCATGCTCCTTTTCTAAAAGATAAAATTTCACTATACCTACTGATAGTGGAAATTCTTTACAAAGAATAAAGCAAAAAAAATTTTTTTGTTTATACTTCAGACACTAATATATTAAAATGGTGATTTATTTATATTCAAAAACAGGATGACTAGAATTTCTAGAGACCGCCTGACAAGCTTGCAATCGCCCGCTCTCCTACTTTGTTTTCAAGTACATGCAGTGAACTTCATCCTCGAGGGTACTATTCCCAGCGTTTTCCAAATTTCTGTTTGCCTACTTGTTTTAGTGGCCTTGTCTCAACCTGGAAAAAAATGCTATCTAACTCCATTCTGGTATTTTCATTTTTAGTAAATGAGAGGTAAAACTGTAATCTGACTTCTATTTCTGGTCCATTTAAGATCTCAAATAGTTCATCTGCCACCTCTCACCTCTGCCTGTGCCTGGACATTTTAGCCTGAGACTGCCTGAACTACTCTTGTTTCAAAGGCTAAACTTTTATGCTCCTTTTCTAAGAAATAATGTTTCTCTCTTTATTTTTTGAGATGGAGTCTTGCTCTGTTGCCCAGGCTGGAGTGCAGTGGCACAATCTCAGCTCACTGCAACCTCTGCCTCCCAGGTTCAAGCAATTCTTCTGCCTCAGGCTCCCGAGTAGCTGGGACTATAGGTGCCTGCCACCACACCTGGCTAATTTTTGTATTTTTAGTAGAGATGGGGTTTTGCCATGCTGGTCTCGAACTCCTGACCTCGTGATCTGCCCGCCTCAGCCTCCCAATGTGCTGGGATTACAGGCATGAGCCACTGCCTCCGGCCAAAAATGTTTCTAAAATCTTTTTTTTTCCTCCGTCAATTAAGGACTGAAGATAGCTATCATTATTTGCATCTTGTAATAGGAGAAATTAAGGCAAAAAGAACTGAAGGAATATGCCTCTAGTCACCTAGAAATCCAGCAACAGATCTGGGATTTCAACAGATTTGACACCCATGTCAAGAATCATGATAGCCTTCTGGTGGATATAATATGAAAATGTCACTTATCAAACAAAGATGCTCATACGGATCAGGGACTAGTCAGAGAAGCACTGGAAACAAATCTTCAGGGTTTCTTATGGGCCGGGTCCTGAGCTGGCTGCCTCACGTCTGTTTCGCTTAATTTAGCCACATGGTCTGAAAAACGTTAAGCAGGAGTTTGTTCTATAACAGACATAGACTGAGAAAGTTCACACCTCCTCAGTGCTCATATACTCCAGACAATTTTTTATTTTTTTTATTTTTTAGAGTCAGGGTCTCACTCTGTTGCCCAGGCTGGAGTGTAGTGGTGTGATCACAACTCTCTGCAATCTCAAACTCCTAGGTTCAAGGGATCCTCCCACCTCAGCCTCTGGAATAGCTGGGACCCAGTGTGCGGCTCCACGCCTGGCTAAGTTTTTAAGAATTGTTTTAGAGCTCAGGTTCCTGGCCACTTTTATTAGCTGCCTAGTGTGTATTGTTTCAGGGTTTTTATATGTAGGTTCTTTCTGTCCCTCTCTAATAGCCAACAGGCAGGCTCCCTGTACACATGACATGGCCTCTCCAATTTTGCTGGCCAAAAGGAAAAGTGTACTGGGCACAAGGGTTGAGTTAATGGAAAGCACGTGGTAATTATCTGCTCTATCAGATCTCTCTTCCCCCAGCCCAATTTCATGGGAGCCTTGGTTTAAAAAACACTGCTGTCTGACTAAACCTCAATAACAGATTAACCATAAATGCATTCCTGGAATTTACGTTCTTCCCGCCTCAGTGCTGTGTACAATTATCAGGGAACATAGGCCCACGGGGGGTCAGGACAAGGGGCAGCATCAACTCCAATTCTGTTAGGACAGCATAACATTTTAGTTCGGTAACACAGATAAATACATCTTTAAAATCGTCGGCAGAGCGCTGCAATCTGAAAACACACACGCTGATCCTGTTATTCTAGTGCCTGTATTAGGTTAATGTAGTTTTATGGAAATGTTTACTTTGGAGATATAGTTTTCTTGTATAACACAGGAACCAAAGACATTCGTATCTTCTGTGCTAGATCCGTTAAGAATAACAGACTTAATCACTCTAAGGCCAAACTAATTTAATTTTTGTTTTGCTGTTAAGTTAAATATCTTATACTGTCTGCTGATTGTTTAATGTTAATTTATTTCCCTCAGCAGAATAAGGTCTGATAGTCCACATACCTCATAAGGCCTAGCACATAGTAGTAATTCAAGAAAAAAAAATTGCTGATTGAATGATCATAATCTAATCATTGGAATAAACTTAGTTCTATAAAAATGAAACACTGCTTTAAGGCTGCTTCCTACATAAATATGGATTGGGAATCTTCAGTATTGTAAACCAGAATAAATGGGAAACAAATGTCCTACACCAGGCGGAAGAATCATTTCAACACAGCAAGTCCGGGTGATCTAGATGAATTCTAGGCTGGTTTGCCTGGAGCCAAGAGCTTGAGCAAGATGCTCTTTGGGATCCCTTTTGTTTACAAGAAATATGCCCAAACTGAAGGGGAAAAAAGCACCAGGTCTCAAAATAACAAAATAGAGACAGTTACTTGGAGAAAGACTCAGGGCATTTTTCTGTGCTTTGGAGGATGTGTCTGTAATTTCCATCCTACCCCAAGTCTTCATGACCGTCTTCATCCCAAGGCTCCCCAGGCATGAGGTTACAAGACTGGGATCCTTTTAAGACTCATCCAACCTGTCAGCTTTTCTAAGAAGCCTTTTGTGTTCATTTGATTTTAACCCTACCTTAGAGACCATTCTTCAGCTTTTCCTCTATACCGCGTACACGTGTCAATCTTCGGGCCTTCCACATCATCATTTGCTTTAATGCATCTGTGTCCTACCATCACCCACCAGACTGTGAGCTCCTTAAGGGCAAGGGTCTGTCTTAGTCATCTTTGTACATCCAATACTTAAACAGTGCCTCTACTTGATGCATAAAACTCCAATAATTGTAAGTTGAAATCAATTTAACAGAAACGATGTATTTTTTTTTTTCACCTAAATGGTAGAAGGATTTGGTAGAAAGCCTACTTTCTAGAAAACATTTCCCTTTTTATTCAAGAACTAAATAATGTAGACAAAGCTCTCAACGCTTAGCGCTCTGTAGGCATGCAATAAACAGAAGCTTCCTGGGAGGAAAGCTGTAAAAACAACAACAAAACAATAAAAATATAAGTTTCCTTTAGAATGTTAAAAACATTTTTGGCTAAACATTGTATTTGTAAATCTCTCGGTCATTTCAAATGTTTTGAGTGAGAGGTATATAAATAAACATCCTAAATCAGTACATCACAGGTGTACAACCTTAGGGGTTTTTAGACATTACGTAGTTACTCTTAAGGGAAGTTAGTATTTTTCTTATTTTCTTACTTATGAATAGCAGAAGCTAAAAACATGAAGAAAAAAGGGCAACACGCCCCAATCATTTACAAGGGACACCTTTTCATAAAGGATTTAATTCACAAATATTCTACACTGATTTGCTGCTTTAAGGTGAAAAGGTGAAAGGACATCAGAGATCATCTCATAGTTTAACCCCTTCATTTAAGGAACGAGGAAATTTGGAGAGCAACAGTTTAGTTGCTAAAATTGACTCAACTCTTTAATCTGATAATTACCAAGCACAGATATACTAATTTTCATTTTTCTTCTGTTATAAAATATGCTATAAGTGTTAAGAAGAACACGTAAACAGCTGGCTAGGACTCCCCTACAACTTAGACATCAGCAGCTTTCTTTTCAAAGTCTACACCGTGCCTGTGTAGAAAGTGTTCAAGGTAACATTTTAAAGCTGCTTCCTACATAAATATGGACTGGGAATCTTCAGTATGGTAAGCCAGAATAGACGGGAAACAAATGTCCTATTCCAGGGGGAAAAATCCTTTCAACATAGCAAGTCCAGGTGGCACAGATGAATTTTAGGTTGATTTGTCTTGAGGAAGGGTTTGCGCAAGATGTTCTTTGGGACATCTTTTATTTACATAAAATACGCCCAAATTTAAGGGGAAAAAAAATCTCTTTGAGAGCCCGTAGGTAAGAAAGTAAAGTAAAATAACAATTAAGCCTATTTATGGCTCTCGTCTTGGCCACAAGCGGGGTATATCATTATTTTGGCCACATTCATAAATAACGCATACGCTAAAGAATATGTGCTTTACAAGCAGACCCTCCTCTAGCAACAAGTTCAATCAAAAAGATGGCTGCCCCTTGGGAAGGAGACACTGTTCTTTTCAACCGCAGAAGCCAGGTCCTAAAGAACCCTGAGGAGACCACATTGAGGAAGACTATGCGTAATAAGTATTATGATGTATCCAACTCCAATTGTTCCCCATGTGTCTAGCTCCAAAGTTAAAGGCTTGAATTCAAAGGGCCACTCACTGCAGGAGTTCAGTTTCAAGACACTGAAGAAGGTCATCTTCAAACTAAAATTAGGCTGTTTTCATTCTATTAAATCTCAGGAAAAGTATTCACAAATAGAATGAGAATTTATTAGGCTCTGTATTCCCATCACTTTAATAACTTTCTGAGAGCCCTAACAAATCTAATTTAAAAAGATAAGTCTGGACTCTAGCTCCTATAATTAAGAAAAATACTGTTCCTAATGCGAAGATTTATGAAATTGTCATTTAAATGTAGGCCAGTCATTTGTTTGACTAACAAGGCAAGCCTTGGGCTTTTTGAAGGCGGAAGAAATAACATGTATTGATTACTAGATTCTGCACTATTTTTTGTCTGGCATATTTAAATGCCTCATGCCAGCAAACTCATTTGGAAAAGTGCTTGGGGAGCTTTTGTTCCGTGCCCAGGAGCCCCTGTGTCATGTAAAACCTTGGATCTGACTATGGGTCTATATAGTACTCTGTATGAGGCACAGTGGACTGCTGCCCCACCCAGGGCAGGATCGCAGCAAGAGGGGGTCCCCTTCTTGAGGCAGCTGCCTTCACTTCCCATATTACTTTTTTTTTTTTTAAAAGATGGGTTTCACCATGTTGGTCAGGTTGGTCTTGAACTCCCAACCTCAGGTGATCTGCCCGCCTTGGCCTCCAAAGTGCTTGGATTACAGGCGTGAGCCACCACGCCCAGCCTTACTTCCCGTATTTCTAAGACAGCAGTAGAGGCAAGGCACTGGGAATTGAGAGGCATTGGTTTTTATCCCCAATTTGGCTAGCTACCAATTTTAACAACTTCTCTGTACTTCACTTTTTTTTTTTTTCCCTAAAACAGCACAACTAGAAGATATTTTCCAAGGATTTACCACCAATGGAAGCCACAGGCCTGGAAAAACATGAAAAGACATTTAAAAATTTCCAATGCTAGCTTTATACATGTATTGTGATTTTTGTTAGTTCACAATTCCTGTTCTTGCCAGCTCTCTCCTGTTGAGTTGTCCCTGGCCAGTAAAATAATAAGCCCATGAAAACACATCTGAAGGCACACGGCACAGTAAAATGAACAATCTTGTGTATCGGTGAGTATGAATGTAATTTCTCATGAACCTATCAAAAGAAGCCTTACCTTCTCTGTGTTTTCTTCACTAGAACTCATTTTCAAGAGGATAATCACTTTTTGTTTTGTCATTAAAATTATCAGGTTTGCCAGGTTCTTCAAAGCCAAGCTCAAATGTCACCTCTTTCAAGAAACCTTTCCTGATCTTTTAAACCAGATGGTCTCTGCCTCCTTCAAACTCCCAAAGCAGTTTTTTCCCAGGACACTAATGTTCTGTGGCCATTTTAAAAATTGATATTATGCTCCTAGAGATAGGACCTTGTGTGCTTTTTAATCAGGCCCACAGGGCCCCACTGTACTGAAATCCATCCAAGCGCCCAACTATAGAGTAGGGGGTGGAGACTGGAATGGGGTTTTCTGTGTAACTAGAACAGGTTCTGTGTGTAAAGGAACAGAATAGTATAATGCATAAAAGGAAATGACAGAAATGCTTCTATCCTGACACTGATCAGCATTTTGGCTGTCTTGGTTTTATGGTGATCTCCCATCCCCTTTGCCTGATTCTCTGATGAGGACTTTTGGTAACAGAACACGCTGTCACCATTAACTTTTGCTTGACATCAGACTATTTCTAAATACAGTTTGGCTGCCTGTCTTCTGATCGGCCATTTTCAGAGGAAATGAAGTTAGGTGAAACAAATGCCACATGAAAGGCTGCATTTGATTTCGACAGCCAAGAGTGTTTCCTGGGCATGGAGTCTTACGAAGAAGCTCCTGTTTGCGCTGGTTAATTTGATACTGCACTGCCCATAGTTCCAGAGTACAATCCCCAACTGTACATCACCCACAGCTATTTCACATTGGTAAACATGTTTGTCCTGATGGTTACTGAATATTTAAAGAGGTAACATCTCTTCCTGAGTCTTATTTCCCTCTGCCCTCATGACTAATATAATGCTATTACGTAGTGTGGACTTGAATTTGACAATTTTCTTTAGATAATTTCTCTCCATTATCTGGCTTGATGAAAGAATAAAAAAGTACATACTATCCCATCTAGGGAAATCAGGATCTTTAGAATGTTTAGAAATTCCAAATGGAGAATAAAGGGAACTCTGGGTATAAAATGGCAGGACTGAATTCAAAGGAAACCTTTGAACAAGAAGGAAGAGTGCCTTAGTGCATGCAAGTAAGAATGTACAACTGAGATTTCATCCTGCGAGCCAAAGTCACAGAAGCTTCAGGAGCATCATCGCCCCCACCTCACCTCTTGTTTCTGTCTTCCAGCTGTAGTGTGTACACCATGTCATCAGCAGCATGTGTCTTGGAGTTGCTGTCTCCCCATTTTAGCTTCAGGCTCTGAGGACCAGCAGCAGCACATTCTAGCCTAGGAGGCAAGGGTGGTAATGGCCGAGTTCTGGCTTTAATGAACTGACTAAATGGTCCAGCTCCAATTTCATTTATAGCCTGAATTCTGATCCTAGAGAAAGGGGGGAAAAAAAATAACACACAATGCAGGTTAAAGCAGCAATTCTTGATTCGAAATAAACACTTAGCGTTTATTAGCTGCTTTTAAGCCAATAACATGGAACAAAGAAAAACAAAGTAACTCAAGACAAACAGAAGCACTGGGTAGCTCAGTGCACAGACTATACTCTCCATTTTAAAACATAATAGCAAAAAAGCACATTAGCAAGATATCTCTTAGTTCTTTAATTTAAAAAAAAATAGGTCTGTATCCTAAAGATATGTTTTTATATTTTGTCCTAGTCACCCTTTAGCTACCTCATGGTGTTTTGAAAGTAGGTGAGGTATCGAGAGTAAACTAAATAGGGGAACAAATGAGTCTCCTTTAGAGTCAAAAACAAAGGACAACTCACCAACAGGACATTTCATGTCTCTCATTTGCTGGCCTAAACCAACCATCTCCGTAAGTCCTTAATTAGAGCTAAGCATGTACATACTGCTAGTAACAGGATGCCATCCAGAGGTGTGAAAATCTTAGCTGGATGTTTACCATGTGCAGCACAGAGTTATCGGTAAGAAAGATATTACCTTTATTGTCTATGAATTTAAAATCAAAGAGGTAAAATGTACATACAAAGTGTTATTTTAGATCAGGTATAATGGCTCACACCTGTAATTCTAGCACTTTGAGAAGCTGAGGCAGGAGGATTGCCTGAGTCCAGAAGTTTGAGACCAGGCTGGGCCACATAGTGAAACTCCATCTGTACAAAAAATAATTTAGTGGGCATAGTGGCACATGCCTGTAGCCTACTCTGTAGGCTGTGGTGGGAGAATTGTTTGAGCAACACAAAATGAACTAACAGAAAATTGATAGTGAGAAGTAGAGGGTTGCTCTAAAGATACGTGAAAATGTGGAACTGGCTTTGGAAGTGGGTAATGGGCAGACACTGGAAGAGTCTGGAGGGCTCAGAAGAAGACAGGAAAGCCTGGAACTTCTTAGGGACTGATTAAGTGATCATGACCAAAGTGCTGACAGAAATACAGGCAGTGAAGGCCATGCTGATGAGGTCTCAGATGGAATGAGGAATATTTAGGAACTTGGCTGCATTGTTTCCATGTCCCAGGGCTTTGTGGAAGGCTAAACTTAAGAGTGGTAACTTAGGATATCTGGCAAAAAACATTTCTGAGAGTAAAGTGTTCAAGAGGTGACCTGGCTGCTTCTAACAACCTATGATCAGATATGGGAGCAAAGGTATGACTTAACGTTGGAACTTACAATTAAAAGGAAAGCAGAGAGTACCAATTTAGAAAATTTGCAGCTTGGCAATGTGGTAGAGAAGGAAAGAGTATTTTCAGAAGAATCAAAGCAGTCTATAGAGCAACTACTTGCTAGAGAGATTAGCCTGATTAAAAGGGAACCTGGTGCTAATATTCAAGATAATGGGAAAAATCCCTTATAGGCGTTTCGGAAACCTTGGAGGCATAACCCTTACCCTCCAAAGGTCTAGGAGAACTGATTAATTAAAGGCTTCTTGAGGCTTCATTAGAAGCATATGCTGACACCATGGTTTTTGTATAGCCTACAGAACCAAAGATTTTCTATAGTCTACAGTTTATTATGAGACAAACAAGTCTCTTTTCTTTATAAATTAAAAAAAAAGTTATGTGGAAAGGCAAAGGAACTAAAATAGCTAATGCAAAATTTAAAAATAAGAATAAAGTTTAAAGAATCAAACTACCTGATTTTAGGACTTAATATAAAGCTACAGTCACCAAATAAGTGTGGTACCAGTAAAGAGAAAAACATCGAGATCAATACAAGAGAATAGAGACTCCAGAAATAGACCTACACAAACATGGCCAATTGACTTTTGGCAAAGATGCAAAAGCAGTCCAATGGCGAAAGGACAGTCTTTTCAGTAAATGGTACTGGAATAATTGGGTATCAACAGGAGGAAAATAAACCACATTTTCAACCTTGCACCTTACACAAAACTTAGCTCAAAATGGGCCATAGATCTAAATGTAGAATATTAAACTTTTAAGAAGAAAACACAGAAGAAAATCTGTTACCTAGAATTAAGAAAAAAGTTTTTAGATATGACATGAAAAGCATGCTCTTACATAAAATTTTTTTTTAAAAATGAAAAACTGGATTTCATCAAAATTGGAAACTTTTGCACTGTAAAGAGAATGAAAACAACTACAGACAGGAAGAAAATATGTGCCAATATTTCATCTGACGAACGATTTGTATCCAGGATGCATAATGACCTCCCAAAATTCAGTTAAGAAAATAATCCATTAAAAACGGGCGGAAGACTAGAATAGACACTCCACCAGAGAGGACATACAGATGTCAAATAAGGACAGAAAAACACGTCTGACATCACTAGCCATTAGGAAAATGCAACCTAAACCCACAACGTAATACCATTTTGTTAAAACAAAGTGCTGGCAGGGAAAAGCACTGGAACTCTCCTATTTTGCTGGTGATAATGAAAAATGGTAAGGCCACATAGGAAAACAGTTTCTTTTAAAATATATACTTATTACACGACCCAGGAATCCCAATCCTAGGTATTTACTCTAGAAATTAATATTTACGTTCACATAAAAACCTGCACACAAATGTTTACAGCAGCTCTACTTAAAAACCTGCACACAAATGTTTACAGCAGCTCTACTTATAATCATCTAAAACCAGATAAGTATCTGCCTCATAGTTTAGAATGTAGTAAATACTCATCTCTGATAAAGTAGAGCAAAAACTCCATTACAAAGGGCCTACTTTTCCCAGTCTATTACACTGGGGCTGCATCAAGTCTTCTGTAGATAAAGCAATGTAAGTCTCTCAGTCTAACACTGAGACTAAAACCCTTCCTTGCCTCCCACATGAGTCTTATAAGACCGCTTATGGTATTAAGAGTTTCTATGATCGCAATGTAACATATTTTTCTGCAATTGGAAATGAAAAATCTTTTTAAAAAGGCGTTCATCATGATGGCAGAAATTACTACCCTCCTTCCTGTTGTAATCAAGCGAGTGCGAAATCGCCACTGAGACAGACTAGGCCAAATTGCAGGGTCTTTATTGCCGGCGGCCGTGAAGGACTCACATCTCTCAAAGGAGGGTGTCAAGACCTTTTATGCCCGTAAACCACCTCCTGGGCGGGCGTGAGGGTGAGGGGCTACTTAAGTGGTTCACAGAAGTCAAGATAAGCGTGATTTTACACATTGTCTGGGTAGGGTGGAAATTACAGACCTCAGTTGCTTATTACAAGTCGCAGGGGTCAAGATGGCGTGGATTTGGACTGCTTGCCTGTCACATTAGGGTGACAGAGAGCAGTTTCAATGGAAAGCTGAGGTATGGTCAAGTTTATAGGGCAATTACCATGTCACACTTCCCTTCTCAGGAAAAGGGAATTAAGCGGGACGTTCAGTTTTAGTCTTTCTTCAATAATCTAACACATTTCCATACCGACAAGGTGTACATGAAAGTCCTTCCAGTGTCCAAAACCACCATTCCTTCCCTTTATGCTAGGTACAAACATTCCCTCGAGGCCAGAGGCCAAGACGCTTTCTGCCATCTGCTGGCTCACCTTGTATTCCAGGTGGTCCTATCCTATGCTCTGTGCTGCCCGAATAGCTCTTAGCTACTTTAATACACACACAAAAAGTGAGGTCATGAGTTCCTTAAGATTCTTGTTTTATTCTACTCAAGAAAAAAAATGCTAAGAGGTTTAAATTACTTATGAGAGTTTAGAAACAGTTTAGAAGATACAAGTATCAAGATATAAAAAACACATTTCGATTTGATATTTCTGTTGGAAATTCATTTATTTTCTCAAAGCCTCTCTAATATTTTGGTTCTTCACATCTTCAACTTCTTTACAACTTTAGCTCTACGGTTCTCTAATCTTTCACTGCATATTTGCTAGGCATATAATCTTAACCTTAACCTTAACACACATACAGACACACACACACACACACACACACACACCCCACCATCACCACCACCACCACGAATACTATGGTAACATTCAACACTCTTTAGCGGCGTGGCCTCTTTGGGAATCTTGCTCATCACTTTGGAGACCTTGGAGAAATGACTGAACACTCTCAAGTCAGTTTTCTTATCTATAAAATGGGGACAGTGACTTTTTTCTGCAATTACAAAGAAGATTACTGAACTAAGAAAAGGGATGTAAGAAGCACTTTCTAATTTTCAGTATTTTATACTCCGCAATAAAATCAGGAGAGGATTCAAGGCAGCCGAGAGCACTAGCAAACGTTCAAGTGTGAATTTTTTGGAGTCATGATCCTGATGTCCTCTTTGAGAGCGTCACGCCTTCCCAACGGCGCCGGCACAGCGGCACGTCTCCACTGCAGCTGCGCTATGACACCACCTCGCTTTGTAACATGAGTAACTTGCTGATCCCACCTCTGTCTTTTCTTCCTCCAAGTAATGGCTGAGGACCCAGCAACAGCTGAAAGGATGGGCTTCTTTATAAGCCATCCGCAGGAAGGTAAGGGTGAGACAAAGATCTCAGGAACTGAAGAAGACAATGGCAAGCATCGCTACACACACTGAGAACTTGCTCTGGTCCAGAAAATGCATTACAGAGCGGGAACTACCATGATATCTCCCTTTAGAGATGAGTAAACTAAAGTTAAACTCGGAGTGGTTAAATAATTTGACCTAAATGACACAGTGTGGCTACTAAGGGTTGGAAGCTAGGTTTGACATCTACAATGTCATCTCTGACTTCTATGCTGATCCCATAAGGTAGGAGCTACTTGGTCTGTTTTACAAGTGAAGGCGCTGCAGCTCAGCTGGGTCACGTCAGACACAGGCAAGATCCAGGTGCAAACGGGACCCCCTTTAGGTGCAAAGGCCTTTCTGCGTCTGACGCACCATATCGTAGCAGGGAACAAATATGGCTACAGATCCCGCCAAACGATCATCTTTAATTCAAACCACACTTTCAGTTCAACAATGACCATCTGCCACGAAAGTAGGCATTTAGACGAGTCAACAAGTTTTCTTCACTTTCTTCAAACAGCAACTGGCCCTGAAATCAACTACCTAGATTTAAAAATACTCAGTTCAACCTATCCTACATTTTTACAAAAACACATTTTGTTTCAGCAAAAATGCATGAACATTTAAATGCATAGCTGATGCACTGAGCTAATATTATTTCTAGCGTGATGTAACATTCAAAATTGAAAAAAAAAATGAGGAGCTGATAAAATGGAACAAGATGATGTCTTGTTGCATTCTGGGGAAAATATGAAGGCCTCAGAGCACAGGAGGCTGAGACAGCTGAACGAGGACTAAGGCAGTTACTATCTGTTTTGGTTTAGGGTGAAAAACACAGTATGTGAAGGTAATTTCCTATTTCCAGTAAGAGGTGACATTGGACTAAAGGGCAAAACAAACATTAACCTTAGGAACCACTCCAAGAATTCACCTCAGAAAATAAAAACTGAGTTTCAAGTTTTATTAACTAAAGTCTATCCCAAATTCAAACTTCAGAAGTTTTCTCTTTAGCTCAAGAAACATGCTAATCTTGCAACTTAGATAAAATCTGCAGTTCTCTTTGTTTTAACTTGCATTATGTCAGTTTTAAAAATCTTCAGTTCCTCAAGTTAAGTACAAAAAAAAGTGGCATTTTTCTTTCCAATCTAGAGAAGTGATGTAACCCCCAAGCAAATTCTATCTTGGCCAGGCTGATGTGAAAAATCTCCTCATGTGTCCATGAGTCTGCAATATCCATCAATATACTAATATCACTGATAAATCAACTAAAGAACCGTAATCTTTATAAATTTTGATTAAAAATCCACCATTAAAAGATCAAATTTTATATGCCAAATACACTCCTGCTTTAGAAGATCATAGCCTTCCACGATGCACTTTATATACATACACAAAATCAAATTTCTACTACAAAATATATTAAAAGAAGAATGGCTTTTGAAACAAACAAGCTGGGAACACTTCCCTCATCAGGACTGGCCATCCCAGAACTCAGGATGTCAAGAGTGTGGGTGTGAGGCAGACAGAGGAGAGGACCCTCAGGTGAAGGGCTAGGGTAGGAGAGGCCTGAGAAGCAAAAGATGGGCAGGTTTTTACAACACCCCACCCCAGATTATAATCTAATTAAGAAAAATATGAGAGAAGAGAATAATCATCAGAAAACGTCTAAAGTATGAAATCATAATACAGAAAATCCCTTTTGGCGGGGACAAAATGTGCTCAGAGTAAAGTTATTCACAGGAGGCTTCCTGAAGCGGGCATCGGAATGGCTTCCCACCAAGTTCCTGCTCCTGACAGCTCCTTTGACACCAATGCCACCATTCCAGCTCCAGGCACTGAGACTTGCTCTTCTCATACCCTGCTCTGAAGGCAAAAAAACCTTCAAGGATAATGCCGGGTTTCTACAGATAACCTTTCTACTTATAATCTCATCACAACCCATCTTTCAGTTCATTTCTTCCCTACCAAACATTGACAACAGACTTACTGACAATTTATTTACTCTGTGTCAGGCCCCATACTAGGTACCTGACCTCTCATCTACAATACCCAAGAACTCTGTTAAGCCGTGAAAATTATGATCCTTTTTTACCGGTCAGGGAACGGAGGCACAGAAGACTTAAATAACTTGCCAAAGGTTGCAGAGACAGTAAATGAGGGATAGGATTGAAGTCAAGGCTGTCTGACTCCAGTCCGTTACTACCCAACTACTCAGAACTTGTCTCCTAGTAAGGCCCACCTCACCTCCTTACGATAAAATGTTTTATGAATCACTTCTTGGCAGCTTAACACAGTGCTTACCATAGAGTAAGGACTCAATACATGTTATTTTTAAGCCTGTTTTTACTTAGCAAAAGGAGTACAAATGAGCATAACAAACAAATCTACTTTAAGTTCTGGTTGCCTGCCAGCTCAGTATGAGTCAGGCATATAATAAGGTTGTTGAAAAAAAGTAATCTCAGGCAGCCTCACTAACTGCTCAGGATGGAGAATACAACTGTCCTGGTCTCCTCTGAGCCAGCCAACCAGACCATTCCTGGAGGTCTGGGCACTGCACGTCAGAGAGGCCATCGAAAACCAGAAAACATTCAAAGAAGAGGATGGAGGCAGTTACAGAGAAGCCATGCTAGTGAAGACAATGTAAATGATGGTGGGGGCAATGAAATGAGACACAGCTGACATTATAACGATGTTCAGGCCCCCTCTGGGGCCGACTAATTGCAGTCTACAGGAGGAGGGCTCAGACACCCGGATTTTGAAAAGGTTCTCCAGGCAACTCTTACATACATTGACATTTCAGAATCACTTCTCTAGGGTAGAGGTTCTCAAACTTTCTAAGCATCAAAAACTCCTCAAAGAAAGTGCTAGGCCCCACCTCTAGATTTTCTAATTGAGTAGGTCTGGGGTGGAGCCTGATAACTTGCATTTTATCGAATTCCCAGATGATGCTAACGCTGCTGGTCCAGAGACCACACTTTGAGAATCACTGCTGTCTAGTTCTAAGGCTAAGAGTTGATTTTAGATACAGAGAGGTTTATCCACAAATAGAATGGACTGCCTGGCAAGTGGAAGCTAGAACCACTGCCCCTGTCACTGAAGACACTCAAGCCAAGGACTGGGAAGGGGTGAAACCAGGTGATCCTATGACCCTCTTATCTTGACAAATCTATGACTACTTGGCTGAAAACACACAAAGCAAAGTTAGGTTTTTCAGTTTCAGTAATTATTTTTCCTTCAAACTAAAGGAGAAATTCAATTTCTAACTCACTTATAAATTTAAAGGAATGTCTTTAAAAGTAGCATTGTAATTCCAGTGAAATTTCTGCAGTGTATCAGCAAGCCAATGGGTAAGTAGTTTGCTATAATAGCACCCATGGAGAAGTGACTGATCCACTGAAAAACTTTTCTGCATTAGTAAATTTACTAGAGAGGTGTCCAACCTTGTCCTGACAACACAGAGAAAAAATAAGCTTGGTGTGAGAACAATATGTAACTGCTGAAGACTTAAAAAAAAGAAAAAAAAAAAAAAAGAAACAAGTCTTTTTTATTTTTGGAGATGGAGTCTCTCTCTGTCGCCCAGGCTGGAGTGCAGCCACACGATCTTGGCTCACTGCAACCTCCGCCTCCTGGGTTCAAGCAATTCTCCTGCCTTAGTCTCCTGAGTAGCTGGGGTTACAGACAGGCGTGTGCCACCATGCCCAGCTAATTTTTGTAATTTTAGTAGAGACGGGGTTTCACCATGTTGGTCAGGCTGGTCTTGAACTCCTGACCTTGTGATCCGCCCACCTTGGCCTCCCAAAGTGCTGGGATTACAGGTGTGAGCCACCGCACCCAGTCCCAGAAACAAGGCTTTTATCCAAGCTCCATGGCCTGCTTAAAATGTTTCATTCCACGTTTTTATCTACAACATCGTGATCTGTGGATTTATATTTTAACCAATTTATAGGACAGAAAAAAGGCTAAGTAAAAGTTGACTGGGCCAAAATTATACCTTTGGTTCCTTGAAATATTTATTTTGTATTTCCCTATAGTTATTGCAATTATGTTTTTAAAACATAAAACAACAAGACTCTGGGTTGACGAGATTTCTATTAATACTATTTAGTACACCCAACGTGTACTACGGAAACTAAAACTCCTAAAGCTGTAAACAGGTTGGTTTCAAATATGAATTATTTTTACTACCTCAAGTATGAAATGTGCAATTTATAATTCGTTGATTGGCCAGCAAAGACTGTCTAAAGGGTTATTTTTTTTTTGGCCAAGATCATACTGTATGACTAGGACCAAAGATTTGCCTTTTCTAAAGCTGCTTGATTTCCATGTAATCTGTCTAAAATGGTATCTTCAAAGCTATCTTATAAGGAAAAGGTGGCATTCTCCCAAGGTGAGTTTCTTTTCACATTCAGCTCAAAATACTAGCCTTGGCACATGAATAGTGAATTAAATTACTTATGCTACATTCATTAAATACTTTTTAAATAGAGTCTTGAGGTTTTACTATCCAAATCTAAGCTCACCTTTCCATAGTTCCTACACTACTAAATCATTTCATCTTCTCTATAACAGAATGATCCTCTGAGGTACTTTCTGGATGTGGAAGATATTTTTGATAAATTCATCTGTGACCTGGCAGTTCCTCAGTAAACAATGATTCTCAACATGTGTTCCTTCAGTTGAGCTCTTGAGCTCTTGATACTTTTGTAGAAGTCATTAAACAACTATAGGCTGTTTAATAAAAGGCAACGTATCTCCAACGCCATCCTTTTAGAAATCTTAAAAGTTTTACCATCATCTAAGCCACCCTTAAGGTTGGCATGATATGTGGAAGAAGCAAAATTCTTGGGCTATCATATTGCCAAAGCCCTTTTATCATTTCTGCATTGAATGTTCAGAGGACGGACATGAGGATTTGAGTCAACTCTGGGGTAGAGATGAGTGTGGGTCAGAGTGGACACAAAACAGTTCAGTGAGTCCCTGAGCTGTGTGGCTTTTTCACAGGTTTTCTGGCCTTAGGGATCAAGGTGGGACAGTACCCTGGACATCTGGGCTCTTAGAAACAGCTGGGAGATTGACATTCACTTGGTAATTTTCTCTGAGAGGTTTACTTAGAGCCCCAAGTGCTGATGTGTTGACGCAGATTTCTCCTCCCCTGCACTCACCGGTAGGTGGTTTCTGGAAGGAGATCTTTCATAACGTGGGAGGTGGTGTTGCCCACGGTAATGCTAGTGTCTCCAAGATCAATGTTGTAAGCAAGGATTTCAGATCCGTTATTGCACGGCTCTTCCCAGTTCAGTACAAGGCACGCAGAAGGTGAATCAGGGTAGGCATTGAGGGGCTCCTCCTCCAGGACACAGAGAGTGCAGACAGGGTCAGGGGTAGATGCTGGTGTCTGACAAAGGACAAGTTCACTGTATGGCCCTGCTCCTGCTTGATTGAAGGCCTATAAAACAGAACAGCAAGACAAAGGCCATATTACACCATCGGCACATTTCGATGCTTCGGAGTTAGCTGCCATTCAATCAATCTAAAGTAGTATCTATCTATTTCCAGACATGGAGGTAGAAATAAATCCTAGAAAATGTCTACTATCTGCTGACCACCTTCCAAAAAATGCCAACCACATTTTTTCCATTATTAAAGCAAAATATGGCCACCATCGTTTCTTATGAAAAATAATTATAAAATAACATTTTATAATTGCATGATCTATTTCAGTTTATACATCATCTTACATGATTTTCATAACCTTCCATGGTAGATCTCAAATGGTAGGTATTCTTATCCTCCTTTTACAGAGATGAGAACTCAGAGTCAGATCAGACAACTTAGACCTCAGATTTAGAGGCAAAGCTGGGACTGGAATCCAGTTCATCTGACTTTTAAGTCTAGAGCTGTCCTGGAACAGCAATAGGAATTCTGGAAAAGGCGTCTACTATTTTCCACACGAATAATAAACTCATACGTGAAGTCACTCTTCAGCGCTCACCTGAGCAACAGCGGACAACGTGACCACGCCCAGGTCTTTCAAGTGCTTATTTATCACTTGGTCTCCAAGATGCCACCCTTGTTTCTCCTCCTACCTTACCTGCTGCTGCTTCTCAATCACCTTTACTGGTTGCTACCATCGCCCTGATCTCTTAACGCTGGTGAGTATCATCACTCAGTACTTGCGCAACTCCGCTTTTCTACCTCTACTCAAACTTGGAGATGTCATCTTGTCTCAAGGAGTAAATGCCACTCATAACCTACTCCCAAATTTGGATGTGTAGCCCAGACCTCCGAATACCGGTCTAGGGTTATCTGTATTCAACTACTGAGTATCTCCACTCATATGGGCAGCAGGCATCTCAAATGCAAATGTCCACACAGCTCCTCATCCCCATCCCATCCCTCCTTACAAAAGCCTGACTGTGTCTCCTGTGGTGTATCTCATCCTTCAGAGCACTCAAGTCAGAACTAAGTCATCCTTGGACACCTTTCTTCCTGTCATACCCCTCTCTAGGCCATCAGCACATCCTGTATTACTCTACTCCAACTATACTCTCTCGCATCTGGTTACTTTGATGACCTCCTAGCTGGTTATCTACATTGGCCCTTGCTAAACAGTTTACATTCACAGCAATCAGAGTGATTCAGTTAAAACATGAATCGGGATTTTTGGTTCAAATTCCTTCAGTGGACTTCCATCTTATTCAGAATCAACTTTGAAGTTCTTACAAAACTCTGCAAGACCCTACACGATCTGCTGTTCACCACCACTCCCCTTCAAAAACCCGGTAGCACGGTGACGTCACTGCCTGCTCCTCTCGCCTTGACTTTTCTGCTCCAGCTACCCTGGCTTCCCTGCTGCTCCACAGGGACACCAAGTTCGCTGCCTTCTCAGGGCCTTTGCACTTGGCCGCTCCTCCTGTCCGGAAAGCTTTTTCTCTAGACATCTGCATAGCTTGCTCCATCACCTTCATTTGAGAGAAGGTCTGTAGGTGTCATCTATTCAGCGAACCCTCTCTGAACACACTGAAACTTGGATTCCTTCCCTCTGCGGTCTTCCACATTTCCTATTTCCCTTCTTTGCTATACTTTACATCATGACACTTAATCACTGACATTATAGCATATTTACTCCTCTGATTAGAATGCAAGTTACATAAGAGCGAAGTTGCCCGTCTGGCTCACTGTTGTATTTCTGGCAACTGTACTTGAATGTGTTCCGTCAATGTCATCAAGAAGATTTTCTTTCTTATGAAAACATTTGGTAGATTTCTTACAAAAGTGAATGTACTCTAAAACTTAGTTCTCATTTAGTTTACTGGACAGCTTATGAGGGTGAATTACAAAACTAAAGTTTTTTTTTTTTTTTTTTTTTTTGAGACCGTCTCACTCTGACTCTGTTTGGAGTTCAGTGGCGCTACTTCCAGCTGCTAGGTTGAATCGATCCTCCCACCTTAGCCTTCTGAGTAGATGGGACCACAGGCACATACCACCACACCTGGCTAAGTTTGAGCTCTTAAATCAAGGTCTAAAACAAAACTTATAACTCCTTTCTTGATTTCAAAGAAGCAAGCTTAAAGCATTTATTTGAATAGAGTTTCACAGCTGAAACTCTATCGTAATCTTTTGTCTCATCTATTTCTGTTTGATTACAATACCTCAACACCTCAACTCTCTTTCTGGAAAAACTTTAACATCACAAATTATTTTACGAGTATGTATTTTGGGATTTTGGTACTGATACAAATTTATCACAGGGGCAGAAAAATAGGATATCATGGAGCCCGATGTTTCTATCAACTAAAGCTTTGTATCACCATATCATAGAAGGACAAGAATAGGGCTTTTAAGAGTTGGAGCTTCGTTCAAACCTCGATTCCATTATTTAATAACTGTGTGATCTTAGGTGAGTTAATCTTTCTAAGCTTGTTTCCTCAGCTGTAAAACGGGGACAATAATGCCTAATTCATACAATTACTGTAAAGATTAAATTGGTTAATATGTAAAATCCCGGCAGAGTATCACGCCGACAGTAGGAACTACACTTCCTTCCTTCCCACTGGGAAAATCATGAACAAAATTGTATTTTCTCTATTTTTTCAAACACCTTTTTTTTTGTACTATTTTTATACTTAGAGAAAAGTTGCAAAAATAGTACAGAGAAATTTCCGTATCTCTCTCGCTCTGCTTTTCCGAAGAAAAAGCTGTTACAGAACTACAGAATAATGATCAAAACCAGGAAATTATCACTGGTACTACACTATTAACATACAGACCTAATTAGAATCTTACCAGTTCTTCCAATGATCTTTTTCTATTCCAGGATCCTACTTTCTTTTAACTCGCTTGGCTCTATGGAAATCATTTCTTGATTTACACCACTTTTTATTACCAGTTTTCAAATAAAATTTAATTCAAAATCATCTTTTTGTAAATAATAGTATGCCCATGAACAGAATTACACTGGTACTTAATTAAAATAGTCCTAAGAATACAAAAATTCAAAAATTCCTGAGCAAAACAAGAAATGTTCCACCAAATTTCTACAAAACACAGTATAGGTATTATAATAATTAAATTATTATTATTATTTTGATACAGGCTCTCACTCTGTCACCCAGGCTGGAGTACAGTGTGCAGTCACAGGTTACTATAGCCTTGATCTCTCCCACCTCAGCCTCCTGAGTAGCTGGGACTATAGATGCCTGGCTAATGTTTGCATTTTTTTTGTAGAGGAGGGGTTTTGCTATGTTGTCCAGGCTGTCTCAAACTTCTGAGTTCAAGCGATCAGCCTGCCTCAGCCTCCTAAGGTGCTGGGATTACAAGCGTGAGCCACCATGCCCAGCCAGTATTTAAGGTGCCAAATATTTTTAAAAAATTGGGGTTTCATTTGACTTTGTAATAATATTGAATGAAAATAATTCAAATTTGGTCCACAAATAACAATACATCAATATAGAAAAGAGGCCCTTTTACTGGCAATAATCCTTTAGCGTGGCAACGGTAATTTTAAAAGTACTACCCCCTTCAAAAGGTCTAACTCACTTTATTATCAAAAAGTATAGGCATTTGAAAAATATATTTCTACTCCTGTTAATACAAGGAGGCAAGATTATTATGCAGGTTCTATTCTTATTAATGTATCTTTTATAACGTAGCTTTGGGAGATCAACGCTAAGACAACATATATTCTGAAAGAGAAAAAAGGAAATTTGATAACATTTTAAAGACACACCAAAACCATAACGGAGCGAAGCTCTTTATTGGGGTGGCAGACAGCTCTTTACTTATATTCTGCCTTGATACAAAAACAAGAGTGTGGCACATCATTTAACCTTTCCCCAATGACTCAGCATCACTATTATAAAGATCAGACAATTTGCTGTGATACTGACTCACTGTCCAAGGTTAATTATGTCCCAGGTGCTTCATTCGAGAAGCAAGAAAGGTATATAACACAAAAGAGTTTAATCAGAAATGTTTCAAATAAAGCAGACTTCAGAATTTAACAGAAATGCTTCAGTTGATCTGGAAAATTAAGTTTTGAAGGGAATATTTTCTCCAAAGAGGCCATAGACATTGGGTATACTTGTAATAAGCAATTTGATCCATGACTTAAATCAGGTGGGAACTTGACTTTGGCATCTCTGCTTCTTTATCTATTCAAATCTAAATGTGTATGAAGACAGGCTCTTCAAGGTCAATAAACACATCTGGTTAATCTTTGTATCTCTCTTCCTGATCTTCCTTTGATCCTACTACAAAGTACTATAGTGCTCAAGAAATGTTACTCAACAAATGGAAAGAGAAGAATAAAGAACTCTATTTTCTTGAGACACTAAGGTTTTACATAGAAAAAATAATAACATATCCAAGTGAGTAAAATAAAAGCAAAGCCACGGTTTTTGCCACTCTAGGGGGTTAGGCTATGAACCAATTTTTCTTGATGTTATTCTATCTTGACTTCCAAATGGAAGTTTACAGATGACCAGCCTTGATAACCGTCACTAGGAGGTGGGAGGTGGGGTCCTGTAATCTAATGCAGACTGGTCCAAATTATTTTTGGCTCCACTTAACAACTCGTAATTTTCTGTCTTCTGCCAGTTCTAAGAGTCTTTCCCACTGAAATGTGCATCTCTGGGGAATGAGATAGAAGGCTCCTTCCCTAAGCAGCTGTGTCACCTCTCCCTTGGACTTGGGTCATTTATTCAGCAAACGGATGAACAGACGAGATACAAGGGTGGTGAGAAGTAGAATGGAGAAGAATCTTGTTTTGCTCTTAAGTTTCAGAGTTTCCTAGAGAAATGGAAATTAACTGCAAAATACCAAAACAACCAAATTTATTTTCATTTAAACAGACTCTTTTTTTCCATTTGATCCTTCCTGACAGCCTCTATCACAAGCCTTTGAGTGGGTTTCCCAAAGTGTCTTTCATGGAAGACCAGTCCTTGTGAGGAACATCTGAATAATGTTAACCTACCTGTAGTCTACAGCAATATTGTGCAGCAGGCAACAGGTCTCTTATTTCAAAATGGGTGTCTGTCCCATGATAAATGACTTCTAAGGATTCTTCATCTTCTCCCCATTCCAACCTGTACTCTGAGATGTCAGCACCAGAACTATCAGGACTCTGGAAAGGCAGAAATTAGTTAGTAATTCCACTGAGAAGAGAATCCTATTGTGCTTGTATTCAATGAACTAAAATGGGAAAGAGAGCAACAGGCCCCAGAATATTCCAAATACATATAAAAGAAAGGCATGATCACAAATATATACACCTACTATGTACCCACAAAAATTTTTTTTTAGTTGAGAAATTTAAAAATAAAATAAAAATTTTTTAAAGAGAAAGGCACGAGAAACAATTTCCTGTCAATTCTGACTATGGTAAAATTTCCACAATTCTAAATGACATAATCAAGTGATAAGTACCAAGGGTGATTACTATAGTATACAGAGCAAAAAAAAAAAAAAAAAAAAAAAAAAAAAAAAAAAAAAAAATGCATTTGCATTTTTGACTTGTTGCTTCCTTATAAATTGTATTTTTATTTGGGGGTAGATAAAAAAGAAAAAACAGAATTTGATTC
>CAUYLG010014659.1:0-16250 GCA_963573385.1 Cacajao melanocephalus | reverse complement strand
AGTAATTTTGGCAGTTACTGATAAGGAAGGTATGCAGCCTTTGCAGAGAAAGGCTAGCAGTTTTGTTTACAGAAGCCAAGGCCAGCAGTTATTGTGAGGAGAATGGGGCAGCCGTTACAACTTATTTTAAAACACAACTTTATCTTTTATAAAATAGTGTTGTTCAGGTTCTAACTTTAGGCCAGCTATAGCACACTACACATATATGTTGAATAGACTTAAAACCCATCTAATGCACAGACACACACTCCAACAAGGGAATTTCTTGGATACCTCTTACATCAAACCCATTTCATAACCCCTCCTCTTATACTGAAATCTCATGGTTAAAAATTAAGTTGATTCTACTTTCTGTCTTCCTCCTTCTCCAGTCTGTAGAGGAAACTCAATGTGATTCCCTGTATCAGATGTCCCAGAGCCATATAGTTTGAAATAAAAAGAGGAGTTGTTCCTAATTATTGGCAGCAACATCACTCAGGCTGCCCAGACCCCCCTCTCCTTCACAGTGTCCCACCGGGCTGCCCTTTCTCTTTTTCTTTACCTCCAAGACGTCCGCTTTCACATAACTGTTGTTTGAGTTGTGGAGGAAATACGTCCCCTGAAGGTGTGTGGAGAAGCATGGACAAGATGAGGAGCCATAGAGAAAAGTGGGCCCATTCAGGCTTCGTGGTGTTGCAGACAGCAGATAGAAGAATCCCGGACTTGGCTGAAATTATATCTGAAGGGGTGGCTCTCTTGTGAGGAGTTGAACCCGTATCTCTGATTTTATCTTTCCAGGGCTTAAACCTGGGCAGGGTTCTGGTGCATCCAGAATCAGCCTTGTGAGCAGAACAGTAAGTTCTTGGGTACCCAGCCATGTAGCTTGAAAGACTGTGCTTTGTCAGAGCCTTACTGATTAACCTCAGCCTCCCCTTCTTTCCTTCATATCTGGGGATCATGGCCACTTACTGCTCAGGACATCAACATCTCTTTAATGAACAGTCGTAAATAAATTCTTACCAATGCTTTAATATATACATGTGAATACTTGAAAGCAAATGAAGGCTTGAACTTAAGAAACTGGAACAAAACAGCAAAGTAAACAAAGAGAAAGTAGACAGAGGATAATTGAAGATAGTAGTTGAAATTAGTGAATTAGAAAAAAAAGAAACACTAAAATTGCCAAATAAAACTAAAAGTTTGTACTTTAAAAATACCATTAAAATAGACAAAACTGCCAAGAATGGCCAGAAAAAACATAGAAGAAATAAACATGTTCAATAATAGAAATGTGAAATGGATAGAACTCAAATATGGAGCAGATGAAAAATTTACCAGGAAATAGTCTTGTTCCTGATCTTAAAGGAAAACTTTTTCATTTCTCCCATTAAGTATGAAGTTATCTGTGGGTTTTTCAATGTACTTTTTTAGGTCAAGGAAGTTCCCTATATTCTTAATTTGAGGAGTGTTTTTATTATAAAAAGGTGAAAGATTTTTGTCAAAAATTTTTTTCTGTGTCTATTGAGTTGATTATGTTGGTTTTGTCCTTATGCCCTTTGTTAAAGTAGTGTATTACATTGATTTCTGCATGCTCAAATAACCTTGCATTCTTTGGACAAATTCCACTGGACTTTAGATCTTAGATCTGGAGACGATTGAAAGAGTTGATGGAGATTTGATTGTCTCCCTTTGAGGAGTGGGCAAGTGCTTTTGGTTATTTGAGAAAGAGACAATAGCCAGGCTTATGGCCATCAGTACTGGTCATGTTAGCAATGCAAAAGGACCACTTGGAATAAATTTTCCCTCATTCTATACCAGTGTAGAAGGCCTGATGAGTACCTGTGCAGAGGCTAAGCTATGCTGGAAAGAAGCCAGGAAGGAAAGGGGTCAAAGCAGAGGCCAATGATGACCAGACACCTCTTTCTTTCTTTCTTTCTTTCTTTTTTTTTTTGATACAGAGTGATATATAAGCCCTGAAATGTTATAATGACACTTAGGGAGGAGAAATGGAGATGGGACAATGAGAAAGAAAGGAGGAAGAAACTGAAGCCCTGAGTATCCAAAAGTGAATAACTTTTGGAAGTTAAAATCTGGGATGATAATAATTAAATTTGCCTACAAAAATTCAAAAAAGTCTAGGAAGACTAAGGTTTGAAAGCAAAGTATAGTTCAGTTATAGACAATGAAATTACATTTCAGCACATCTGATATTGCTTCACTTTGGTAATACAGTCAATATGCAAGGACCAAACCCACTCCAGGCCACACTTCGTGTTGGGTTCTAGGCATAGAGAACACAATAGGATTTGGTTCATGCTTTTATGTTTCTTATAGTGAATTTATGTAAAGATATTTACACTTGACTCAACAAAGAGTAGAGTCTAAATTCTTGATGTTTATACCACAAGAGGGTGATGTTTGGCCCATTGGGAAGGAGTCTGGAGGTGCTATACTCTATGGTTCCTGCAGAGTCCACATTTCTGTCTCTCCTGCTAACCAGCCCAGCTTCCAATAAAGAGAAGGCTGGGTGATGGCAGAACTGAGTGGGAGAGGGCCTAGGCTATTATGAGTTGAAAAAATATCTCCCAGGATACTAGATCCCTTAGTGTTTTGCATGAAGTACCTTTCTATGGTTATGTGTAAATATGGCAGTGAATGTCTCAAACTGTATGCCTCTAGGGGAAGAACACAAGATGTTCCATTTCGGTGGAAGGCACATAATGCAAAACTTTAGATAAAAGAGATGTGAGGCAGAAACAATGAGGCTCGTTAACCTTCCTTTATTTATTCATTCATTTATTTTCATGTTGCATTTTCTGCTCTGTCTGGTAGAAAACTAATAATGGAAAGTTCTTGAGATATGCTAGAGGCACTCATGTACCCAGTAGTATTCCATTAGAGAGAAGAAAGGGTCTGTACTGAACCAAGCAATTTCTTTCTTTTTTTTTTTTTTTTTTTTTTTTGAGATGGAGTTTTGCTCTTGTTGCCCAGGCTGGAGTGCAGTGGTGCGATCTCAGCTCGCTGCAACCTTTGCCTCCCAGGTTCAAGTGATTCTCCTGCCTCAGCCTCCCGAGTATTTGGGATTACAGGCAACTGCCACAGTGCCTGGCCAGTTTTTTGTATTTTTAGTACAGATGGGGTTTCACCATGTTGGCCAAGCTGGTCTCGAACTCCCGACCTTAGGTGATCCACCCACCTTGGCCTCCCAAAGTGCCGGGATTACAGGCGTGAGCCACCGCACCCAGCCAGCATCCCAGTTTTTCCTTATAGAACTGCCCCTTCACGTATTGGACTCTCAGTCACAGTGTCCTTTGTTTCTCATGACCGTAGGCAGGATCACCTCATGAATGGGAGGATTGGGAGCTGTGAGTATTTGGGTAAGAGTGAGGGAATCCAGGCTTTTAATGTTCAGGAATTTTGGTTCATATTGGGCAAATCTTAATTCAATTCTCTTATTAGTGCCAAGATTTGCCTTGCTAAGAAAATAAATCATTACTTTCCTTTTGGGAATTATAAATGAGAATGTATTTAAAAGGTCCAGCTAGTAAAAATAAATGATCAATTCTGTTAAATATCATGACTCCATAGCTCCATAAGATTAATAACATAAATTCTATGTAGCACCAAATGTAGGGAACCTCAATATAGATATAGCCAGGACATTAGTTTTGAAACAATGTTAAACTTGCATTTTTACCTTTCCAATAACCTCTGAATGTTTTTGCACATTTGGATTCTATTGTGTAGTTTTAATCCTGCCTTGCATGTTAGCATAATCAATATACAGAGATTTAGTTCTCTGCTGCACCAGATAATGCATTGTTAGATGGAGCCAAATAAGATGTAATTCTTTTTTTTCAAGGTTTTCATAAATAAGTTTCATCAAAGAGTTTAAACCTGATTTAACAGTCAATGGGTAGAGTCTAAGTGTCTGGTGTGGGCAAGACTACATTCCCCACAGTGTGGAGAAAGGTTAGAGCCAGAGATTTGAGTAAGAGGAATCTGAAGGTGATGATTCCAAGTTTCGAACTCCGTATAACCAGCTTGATTGTTCCAATTAAGATAAGGCTGGGTAGTGGCAGGGTTGAGTGGCAGAGACCCTAGGCTATGATGGTGGGATAAATATGTTCCCAAGTGCTGGATGCCTTGCATTTTGCCCCTGTGTGTTGAGAAGGAGGGCTTCCTAATGATACTATTATTTAAGTATTGTGTTCCTGAAGTGCCTGTGTGATCATGTATGAGTGTGGGAGTGAATATTTTGAACTGCATGCCCCCAGGGAGAGATGATATGTTCCATTCCAGAGTGTGGGCTTTAAGACATTGAGTGAAAATGTTATGGGGTGGAAAACAGTGAGGATCATTAACTTCCCGTTTGTCTGGTAGAGGCCTATGAAGGAAAGATGCTTGAGTACCCAGTGAACCCATAAGCAGTTCATTAAAAATAGAAGGAATCTACATTGTACCTGGTATAAGATGGCCTTAAAGGCACAAGTAAGTTTTATGAGCAGGTAGATTATATTCCCAGCCCATGAAATACACTGTTTTTGTTGTGTTGTCACAGAATTTGAAATACGGCTTCTTTAAGAATTCCTGAAGACCAGATGTCTAATGTTGGAAAAATTGTTGCCTGGTTTGCACAAATTCTCCAGTGATACGAGTGTTAGGACCAATTGTAAATGAGCTGCTTTAACTCATTTCCCTGAAGAACAGTGGGGAATGAAAATTTTCCCAGTAGGCAGAACTTGAGGAAAATGCATTCTTGTCTATTTTACCTGCAAGCAAAGATAGCCTAATTCATGGAATTGGGAATGGTGGTAATGACCTTCTTGTATTCCAAGGGTAGTGGAATAAGTAAGACTAGAAAATTGGTGAGAACAACTTTTAGAGAAGGACAATGTGAATGGAAATTCTATTATGACATATTAATTTGTCAAGAATAATTTATTGGCTGCTGGGTGCAATGACTCACCCTTGTAATACCAGCACTTTGGGAGGCTGAGGCAGAGGGATAGCTTAAGCCCAACAGTTGGAGACTGACCTGGGCAACATTGTGAAACCCCATCTCTCTCTACACACACACACACACACACACACACACACACACACGCACACACACACAGAATAATTTGTTGAATAAATGTATCTGTAACGTGAGATTAGTCATGTTTCATGTATCTGTTTATCAGAGGTCCTGAGTGTAGAAGATATCCTTAATAATCAGATGGACAAGATATATCACTCTGTAAATTCCATCCATCTTCTTGCTCAGGCACCCATTAACCAAGTCATGGGTTTGATATAGCCATAGTTTTAGACACAGAAGCAATGCATAAATTTAACCAAAGTGACTTTCAATTTTTAAGTGTGCTGGTTGCTATGATACTAATTTAGTCCCATATTTCAAAAGAACCAAATAGATCATTTGGGACACTTTTCTTCATTACTATGCTGTTATAATTAACTTAGACTCACTTTTTTATTGTGGTATAATATACATTGCATAAAGTTTACCTTATTTATTTATTTATTTATTGTTTTTTGGGATGGAGTTTCACTCTTGTTGCCCAAGCTAGAGTGCAATGGCGTGATCTTGGCTCTGTAACCTCTGCCTCCTGGGTTCAAGCAATTCTCCTGACTCAGCCTCCTGAGTAGCTGGGATTACAGGTGTGTGCCACCACACCCAGCTAATTTTTTGTATTTTTAATAGAAATGGGGTTTCACCACTCAGTGCCATGCTGTTTAATTACTATTACTTTGTAGTATAGTTTGAAATTGGCAGTATGATGCCTCTACCTTTGTTGTTGTTTTTTTTTCCTCATGATTGCCTTGGCTATTTTTTTTTGTGGTTCCACATGAATTTTAGGATTGTTTTTCTTATTTATGTGAAGAATGACATTGGGATTTTGACAGAGATTGCAATGACTCTGTAAATTGCTTTGGGTAGTATGAATGTCTCCACAATATTAATTCTTCCATCCCATGAACATGGGATATCTTTCCATTTATTTGTATCTTTTAAAATTTCTTTTACTAATGTTTTGTAGCGTTCCATGTACAGGTTTTTATCTCCTGGGTTATGTTTATTTCTGATTATTTTATTATTTAGTAGCTATTATAAATGGGATTGTTCTTTTGATTTCTCTTTTGGACAGTTCATTATTAGTGTATAGAAATGCTACTGATCTTTTTGTTTTGATTTTGTGTCCTACAACTTTACCATATTCATTTATTAGTTCTAACAGTTTTTTGGTGAAATCTTCAGGGTTTTCCATACATAAGATTGTGTCATCAGCAAATATCAACAATTTCACTTGTTCCTTTCCTGTTGGATGCCCTTTTTTCCCTCTTGACTAATTGCTCTGGCTGGGACTTTCAATACTATGTTGAATAAAAGCGTCAAGAATGGAATCCTTGTCTTGTTCTGGATTTTAGAGGAAAGGCTTTCAATTTTTCACTGTTTAGTATAATTTTAGCTGAGGACTTGTCATATATGGCCTTTATTGTCTTGAGATATATTCTTTTTTTTTTTTTTTTTTTGTGAGACAGAGTCTTACTCTATCACCCAGGCTGGAGTGCAGTGGCGTGATCTCAGCTCACTGCAACCTCTGCCTCCTGGGTTCAAGCGATTCTCCTGCCTCAGCCTCCTAAGTAGCTAGGATTACAGGTGACTGCCACCATGTCCAGCTAATTTTTTTGTATATTTTTTAGTAGAGACGGTGTTTCACCATCTTGTCCAGGCTAGTCTTGAACTCCTGACCTTGTGATCCACCTGCCTCGGCCTCCCAAAGTGCTGGGATTATAGGTGTGAGCCACCGCGCCCGGTGAGATATATTCCTTTTATACCTAATTTGTCGAGAGTTCTTTCTTTTTTTTTTTTTTTTTAAATCACAGAAGGATGTTGAGCCATTTTAAAATTGTTATTTATGACTGGTATCTGGAACCTTTTGTATACTACTCATGGTTTTGTACTAAGCAAATAAAATCTTTTTTCTCTTAAAACTTTATTTTTTTAATTCCCCCCAACTTTATTGAGGTATAACTGACAAATAAAAATTGTATGTATTTGAGGTATACAATGTAATGTTGATATATGTGTGTGTGTGTATATATATATATATACACACACACACACTATATACACACATACATACGTATACACATTGTGAAGTGATTACCATGATCAAAATAATTAATTTATCACCTCATGTAGTTTTTTTGCGATGAGAATATTTAAACTCTAGACTCTTAGTTTGATGCTCTGAATGTTTGTATCCCCCCAAATACATATGTTAAAATCCTAACTCCAAGATAATAGTATTAGGAGTTCAGACTTTTTGGGAGGTGATTATGCCATGAGGTCAGAGCCTTAAGTAATGGGATTAGTGCCCTTCTAAAACTAGCCCAAGTGTGTTTGTTCACCCATTTTACCATGTGAGAGCACAGGGAGAAGTTGCCATTTAAGAATGAAGAAATAGGTCTTACCAGAGCTCAAATCTGCTGGCACTTTGATCTTAGACTTCTCAGTCTTTAGAACTGTGAGAAATTTCTATTGCTTATAAGCCCATCCAATCTACTGTATTTTGTTCTAACAGCCCAAATAAGCCCAAATGAACTAGTCTTCATTCATTTCATGTGGTAGGGGCAATGGTCACAGATTTTTGGGCAGTGGATAAGGGTCTGGCAATATCATAAAGGAAAGATTGGAACATTTTTTTCAAGGAATTTGAGGCTGGAAATTTTGTATAAGTTTAACAAGAGGGACTTCCACCTTCTGACTGTCTAGTTTGCTAAGACACTGATTTGTTACCATGCTTGAAGGGAATCACTCCATAGGTCAGCTAGGTGATTTGTTCTTTTAGTAAAGACTTCTTTACAAGTAGCTGTACACCCACATCCTGGGCTTGAGAAACAGCCCTGTGGGTTACTCCTGGCAGGCACACCTCCAGGTTGGCTGAGCAACTGTGTGCCCTTGCTCCTAGCCAGAATGATAGCTCTGTGGCCCCAATCCCAAGTTGGCTGACCCACCATGTGCACACAGGCACTCCTGACCTGAGAAACAGCCTAGAAAGCCCATGTCTGGCAAAGCTCACCACTCTTATCACAAACTCTAGGCCACTGAGAAACTCACAAACACTATCAGTGTGAGTTAAGGTAGAAGAAACTAAGTGGTACTATCCTACTTCATCCACCTAGAACCAAGGCCAATGAACTCCACTGAACCAACCCCCAATCAAATGAATAAGCCTTTCCCTACGAAACCTACTCTATAAAATTGTAAGAGGTAACTTTTCTATCAGATATATAGAAATCAATGTAGGGACACATAAACCATGAAAAAGCAAGGAAACATGTCACCTCAAAAGGAAAACAATAATTCCCCAGTAAAAGACCCTAATCATGAGGAAATATATGACTGCTAAAAAAGAATTCAAAATAATAGTCTTAGGAAACTAAGTGAGATATAAGCAAATACAGATAGATGAGTCAACAAATTAGGAACAGAATTCATTATTTGAATGAAAAATTCAACAAAGAGATAGATGTCATAAAAAGAGTCAAATAAACTTAGAGCTAAATAATTCAATGATTAAAATAAAAAATACAATTGAGAACTTCAACAACAGACTAGCCCAAGCAGAAGAAAGAATTTCTGAACTTGAAGACAGTACTTTTGAAATAACATAGGCAGATTAAAATAAGAAAAGACAAGAAAAAAAGAATGAAGAAAGCCTACAGGATTTGTGGAATTCCATTTTCCATTAAATGCACAAATATGTGTATTATGGGTGTTCCAGAAAGAGAAGAAAAGGGAAAAGGTTAGGAAAACATATTTAATAAAATAATATCAGAAAACTACCCAAGTCTTGGGAGAGATGGACATTCAGGTCCAGGAAGCTCAAAGAACCCCAAGTTGATTCAGCCCAAACATGTCCTCTCTGAAGCACATTGCAGTTAACTTGTCAAAAGTTAGAGACAAAGAATTTTAAAAGCAGCAAGAGAAAAGCAATAAGTCACATATAAGGGAATCCCCATTAGCTATAAATCTCCATTAGACTATCAGATTTCTTAGCATAAACCTTACAGGCCAAAAGAGAATGGTATGATGTATTTAAAGTACTGAAAGAAAAAAAAAACCCTGCCAATTAAGAATATAATACCCAGAAAAGCTATCCTTCAGAAATGAAGGAGAGGCTGTGTCAAGCAAGGCTCATGCCTATAATCCTAGTACTTTGGAAGGCTGAGGTGGATCACTTGAGCCCAGGAGTTTAAGACCAGCCTAAGCAAAATAGTGAGACCCTGTCTATACCAAAATAGAAAAAATTATCTGGGCATAGTGGCGTGTGCCTGTAGTCCCAGCTAGCCAAAAGCCTGGGTAAGAGAACTGGTTGAGTCCAAGAGGTTGAGGCTATATAGTGAGCCATGACTGTGCCAGTGCCCTCAAGACTAGGTCACAGAGTGAAATCTTGTCAAAAACAAAAACAAAAATAAAAACAAAACAAAAAAAGGAGAAATAAGCTCTTACGCAGAAAAGCAAAAACTAAGAATTTATTACTACTACTAGACTGGCCTTACATGAATTGCTCAAGGTAGTCTTATATCCGGAAGTGAAAAGACAATAACCACCATCGTGAGAACATAAAATGATAAAACTCACTAGTAGAGCCAATACACAAAGGAGAAAGAGAATCAAAGTTTATCACTACAGAAAACCTCTCACCTGTAAAAATAAACAATAAGAAAGAAAGTAAGGAACAAAGGAAATACAAAAGAACCAGAAAACAATCAACATAATGACAAGAGTAAGTCCTTACCTATCAACAATAATCTTGAATGTAAATTAATTAAATTTCCCATTTAAAAGGTTGACTGTTAGTGATTTGGCAAGAGAACAGGCAATGACTGATCCAGATCTTTGGGTCAGGGAGAATAACACAAATCAAAAGCCTCAAAAGCTCTTACTCGATTTATTATCCCACCTTTGGTGCTCAGCAATCTGTACTGGGCATCTATTTCCTTTTCTCACTAGGATACAATTGCCTTCTTTCCTCAGAGGATTCTTAGTCTTCACTTTATTCATATCTGTACACCCCCTTTTTACTTCTTGACTTTTCAAGGAGTTGGGTGAAGTAGGAAGCAAACAGGCTCCTGGAATATGATAAGATATATCTTGTCCCTGAAAGACTGTCTGCTTCTGGGACACTCAGTTTCATGATTCCTAACAGAAAAATCTAAGAACTTCCATGTATGTGGACTAGTTGGATTGGTCTCATCTCTATTATTTTAGGGTCTTGCAGCTGACTGGGCTCAAGAGTGATCTATAATTTTAAGGTCTTCACCAAAGTTGAAATATGCCAGAATCAACTGGGTTATTAGCACTTTACCTGCTCAGAGTAAACCCTGTTTGGTTGAGGGTACGATCTTGTAGTTACCAAAATTTTTGCAGAAAAGCGTCTTAATTTAGGGCATTGATTTTCCTAGTTTTAAGATGGAGCAGAGATCAGGCTTGTGTGTCTAGTTATGGTCTCACTGGTTTACAATGTCGGCCCTAGCTACCACTGTTCCAGGTTGTGATTCACAGGTGAGGGATTGGACTTTGACTATAACATGGACATGGCAGCTATGCAGAGGGTTATAACAGGTGCCAGGATAGGCTTTTCCACTTCAGTGCAGGTTCAGCTGGGATGTCTGAAAAAATTCAGAGGTGCAATGGTCATCCCGTAAATCTTATAGCTAGGCTGATCATGGTCATGCCAAACTTTGTAGCTTTATATGAAGAAGATGTGGGAACCTGTGTTTGGATGATCATGTTTTGGTAACTGAAACACAGTCACTGAGGTTTCCTTTTCCAGAAGGACTGACAACTGAGTCAAATAGCAACGACAGAGGCCCATATAATTACTCCTAAACAGGGACCAGGGTGGGAGATCATTAAACTAATTGAGGGACTTGAATCAGGAAACATGACACAGAAAAATCTGTTATGAGTGCAGGGACATTTCACATAAGTGTGTGGTTCACTGCTAGGTTTGATTTCAAGATCAGAAGGGAGTGTAGGTTTGGTACTTTGGTTCCACTAACCAGTTCAATTTGACAGGGGAGGTGATGCAAACCTGTACAGATTTGGTTCGTCAAACCTGAAACAGTTTAGGATAAATTAAGCTAAGTGTGCATATGTGAGGGATGGCTCAGGAGTGAGGGGGGAACCAATGGATGGGACCAGCTGACATTTCAGCTCTGCAAATCTAGATAAGACAAGTGGAGAGAAACTAAGAGAGCCAGGGCAAAGACTCTTTCATTCTAATGACCATACAGTTATTTTCCAGGAAAGACAAAACTCAGGTCAGGAAAATAGCAAACAGATGGAAGCTTAAAGGATTATGAAAATATTACAAAGATTTCAAAATTGGTCTGAATTTTCTTGCATCTTTATTTTGAATGGTGTATCAGACAACTTCATGAGTTCACATCTTCCCAACTCCTGTTTAAGAAAAACACAAAGCTGTGTCATAGGTTTTGGAAGTTCTCCCTGGATTAACGTAGGTCTTTCTTTTTTTCTTTTTTTTTTTTTTTAGAGACGGTGTTTCACTATGTTGGCCAGGCTGGTCTTGAACTCCTGACCTCATGATCTGCCCACCTCGGCCTCCCAAAGTGCTGGGATTTCAGGCGTGAGCCACTGCACCCAGCCCAATGTAGGTCATTTTTATCCTAGGGAAAGCACAGAGGATGCCTTCTATCTCAATGTTTCCCTTATTTTATTGATTAATCTCTCACTTTTTCATTCACTTAAAACTTAATCATTGCTTAGTATGTGCCAGGCACTGCAAAGATCCACTAGGAATATCAAATAAACAAAACAAAACAACATTTCTGCTTTTGAGTTACCCCCAAGGCCACTCTCCAGCCAACTCTCCTGGGACTCAGCCAAACCACAGCCCTATTAGGCACCATTGACCTTCTATTTCCAGTGATGGGGAAATAGTCAAGTGCGGGCTGGGAACTTAGTTCTATAAAGCAGCAAGTTGCTATGGAGAGTTCAAAGGTATGAGAGTGCAAGAATTTGGTTTGAGTGACCTTGTACATGTAAGATGGTCACGACCATTGTGACTTACAGCTCTGGTTAGAAACCTTGGTATGCCATTTAATATGTGACCTCAGGATGCTTGGTTACTTGTACTGTACTTGGTTTCTTCATCTGTCACATAAAAATAGTGATATAAATCCACATTGATATAATTTAAAATTATATCAATATACGTTAATTGCTTAGTGCAGTGCCTGATGCACAGTAATTGTCCAATAGATGGTGGCTATTATTTTCTCTCTGGACATTTGATTTTCTGATTGTGAAATGGGCAAATGATCCTGACAGCCCACCCAACTTTGTTTTTTGGGACAGAGTTTTGCTCTTTTTGCCCAGGCTGGAGTGCAATGGTGCCATCTGGGTTCACTGCAACTTCTGCCTCCCCATTTCAAGCGATTCTTCTGCCTCAGCCTCCAGAGTAGCTGGGATTACAGGCACGCACCATCATGTCTGTCTAATTTTTTATTTTTAGTTGAGATGGGATTTCACCATGTTGGTCAGGCTGGTCTTGAACTCCCAACCTCAGGTGATCCGCCTGCCTCAGCCTCCCAAAGTGCTGGGATTATAGGTATGAGTCACCATGCCTGGCCAACCCAACTGTTAAAACTTTTTATTAGAGCAGTCTTCTCTCTTCCCACTCAAAGCAAGGTTAGCCCTGGATCAATTTTCTCTAGCTTAGGATGTCACCACCTCTTCTTTTACTCCCCTGAAGGACCAAGGACAGGATTAGATTCCTTACATTGGTTTGATTTTTCCAACACAGGCTAGTTCACATTCTATTTTAAGCTTGAAGTTGTTAAGGTTGCCATTACAGCCAGAGAGGACAAAACTTTCACATCGTTTGGAGGTTCTGTTGTAGAAATATCTAAAGTGAATTTCATAGCAGCTTCCAGCGATCATTTCCAAATTGCAGGGATCTGCATGAGAGGTTCCCACTGAGTTAGGGGGAATTGGTTAGGACTCAGCAGGAGAACTTATCTTTGTGGGCCCTTAAAAATTCCTAGCTTTAGCCTGGAAGTATTCTCATATTTACAGACTCTTGTTTTTATGTGTCTCATATTCAAGGACATCTGGTTTTCTCTTGGAATTAGAGTTACTTGGCAAGGTTGCCCTTGCACAGGGCAAATCGGTTACAATTCCAGGTTGTTGTGGTGAGCAATGTCTTGAAAAATGAGAAGTAGTGATCAGTGAGAAAGGAGGTTGCACCACTAGCTTGTGCAGGGCGATGAGGTTCCCTACATTTCATATCTTACAGTTTATTAAAGTACAGTATCCTCTTGCTTCTTCACATCCTCTTCCTTTCCTTTTAATTGCCCACATAGGACATGCAATTCAGAATGCCTCCTCCCCAATTTTCATACATTCACTATTGTATACTTCAAAATTTAGGTAACCATGCCTGCTGCTATCCTCAAAGCAGGATGCATACTAAAATGCTAAAATTCATGACCTTGGGGTGATGCTCTTTCATCCTCACACTCTGTCATCTTCTCCCTTCTTGCCTTCCCCCAGCCAAACTCTCTGTTTTTATTGTTGGGAGTTGGGTACTAAGTGTTTGGAACAGCCATAATCATGGTTGTATTGACAATCCAGCAATTGGTACCCACCTTACTCAAGCAGCCAGTCTGGAATTTACTCTTGGGTAAAGTTATGTGCATAATCTTATTTCACACTCACAAATACCCTCTGCAGCAGGTACTTTTCTGATCTTCATTTTACACATGGAGAAACTGAGACTAAGAGCATAATAAGTGGTTGAGTGACTTGTCCAAGGGCACACATCTGCTACGTGACAGGGCCAGAATTTGGAGTGCTGACTTCTTGTGGACACTGTGTCACTTTCTTGTCTCCTGGAAGCGCTGAGCCTGCACACACTGTCTATGGAAGAAAGTCTCATTGCCTCTCATGTTTACATTGTGAGCTCCTCTAAACAGGAATCATCTGTCCAAGAGTTCTGAATATCCCCATAGCCCAGATACTGAAAATGTCTTAATTTGCTCAGTCCCCAATCCCATTTCTGTCTCATCCCAATACATACTCTTCAATGGTCTGGGATCTTTGAAATTTGTCACAAAACCTGATTCAAAATACTTCCAGTCCTTTGAACATCCTCTAAAAGAGGTCTCCATCTGGAAAGGACTTTGTGTCATTTCTGTTTTTTTTCTCATCAAACATCCAAAATACCCCTAGTGTAAGTAATACCCTGAGTCAAGGGATTAAGTATCCATGGGTATTGCCATGAAAGGAAGACCTTCTTGGACCACTTAGATAACACACTTTTCCCCCAGCACCTTCTCCCTCATTCATAATTGACCTTCAGATCTATTTTCTGCCTTAACATCATACCTTTGAGGTCTCCACATATCTTCTCAACAATGTTATTAATATCAGCCAGTAATAGGGTATTCAGTGAGCAGAAGATGAAGAGCCCTAGAAGAAATCCCAGCTTGGCAGACTTCATGGTGCAGCAAGCAGCAGGCAGGATAGTTGTGGTATCACCTGATGTTATATTTTGGGCTTGATACTTGAGAGGGTTGAGCCCACCTACCCCAAGGGTCAGGACTGGACATTACTAGCTGTTGAGTTGAACAGTGAGTGCTTGGGTACACAGCCATGAAGCTGAAGGTCCCAAACTGATTAGACCCTTGATAGTGAGTCCCATGTTCATCTAGAAGCAATAAAAACTTAAGGATCAGAGCATCTGCATATATTTAATCATGAAGGGTAGAATCATCAGAGCAAAGAATTAAAAAAGGATTTCTTCCTTTCTCTTTTTCACCTTCTATGCGGAGAAGAAACTAATCATGGTACAAGAGAAAGAGTGTAATAAGCACTATAATAATAGAACAGGGTTAGTTATAATGTATTGTACTACTTAATTCCAGGTGCTATTTTTCTTTTTTTCTGAGACGAAGTCTTGCTCTTGTCCCCCAGGCTGGAGTGCAACGGCACGATCTCGGCTTACTGCAACTTCCACCTCCCAGGTTCAAGCGATTCGCTGCCTCAGCCTCCCAAGTAGTTGGGATTACAGGCACATGCCACCATGCCTGGCTAATTTTTTTTGCATGTTTAGTAGAGATGGGGTTTCACCATGTTGGCCAGGCTGGTCTTGAACTCCTGGCCTCAGGTGATCCACCTGCCTCGGCCTCCCAAAGTGTGGGGATTACAGGTGTGAGCCACTGTGACCCGACCCAGGAGCTATTTTAAAGTAATTTGTATATACTTAATCGCCATATACACCCTGTGAAGTAGGGACAATTATTACCATCATTTACAGATGAAATGGAGACAGAGATTAGGTTACATGAACAAGGTCACTCATTTATTATGTGGTAGAGACAAGATTTGAACTTGGCTTCAGAGTTTTTGTTCTTAGTCACACTGCACTATGTTATCTAGGAACATGGGGACATCTTGGATTTGTTTTCTTCTAAAAGTTTTGAAATTTTGGCTTACATTTACACCCTAAAACCACCTGATGTTGATATTTTGGTAAGGTATAACATAAGGATCCTTTTTCATTTTTCAGTGGTCCCAGACCCATTTATTAATGAGTTCCTCTTCTATTCAACTGCAAAAAACTTTGCTTAATTATGTGGGTTGCTTCTGAGCTCTTTATTTCACTCCACTGTATATCCCCACTCCAAAGCCACACTTAATCTCTTGAACTTTGTTTATCTTAGGATTTTGCATTTTCATATAAATTTTAGTCAGTTTATCAAGTTATTCAAAAATCATGAGGTCAGGAGTTCAAGACCAGCCTGAACAACATGGTGAAATCCCGTCTCTACTGAAAATATAAAAATTAGCTGGGCATGGTGGCATGTGCCTGTAATCCAGCTACTTAGGAGGCTAAAGCAGGAGAATTGCTTGAACCTGGGAGGCGGAGGTTGAAGTGAGTTGAGATTGCATCACTGCACTCCAGCCTGGGCAGCAGAACAAGACTCTGTCTAAAAAAAAAAAAAAAAAAAAAAAGACTTTTTTTTTTTTAGAAAGAAAGAAAAAGAGAGAATAGAAAGAAAGAGTGAAAGAAAGAAAGAAAAAGAATGTAAGAGAGAAAGAAAGAAGAAGAGAAAGAGGGAGAGAGAACGGGATTCTTGTTCTATTGCCCAGGCTAGAATGCAGTCTAAAAATGGATATTAAAAACCTCTTTTATGCCAATAATTGTGCTTAACAATGGAGACAGGAA